>ML685797.1:579969-726646 GCA_007922175.1 Pelusios castaneus
GTGAGTGAGTGAGTGAGTGAGTGAGTGAGTGAGTGAGTGAGTGAGTGGTACGGCTGAGATCAAATATGAAAGTATTAAAGGTTGGTATGCTTTGATATGTAAGGCTAAATATTTTGGCAAACTGGCAAGAGATTATTTCTGAATGTGAGCAGCTGCAGCTTTGAATTGCCGTTCATGAATTAGTGAGCAATAATAATACTTAGCACTTATATAGAACTGAACTTTGTCAAAGCACCATATAAATATTAATTACCCCATATGGTGGGGAAGTATTAATCCCCATTTTACAGAGGAGCAATCTGAGACTCAAAAGATAATTGCCTTACAGAAAGCAAGTCATGGATAATTTGAATGAATCAGTGGCAGGACCGGAATTAAAATTTAGGAATTCCTACAGTAGCCCCCTTGTTCAATAAATATCCTACAATGTTTCTGCAAACAAAATTCCCCAAGTAGGAAGAAATATGTTTTTGTTTGCACAATGACACTGAAAACTTTTTGCTCCCCCCCCCAGTCCCTGCCCCCCAAAATCCCCACAAGAATTGGACCTCTAACTATTTAGCAATGAATACAATAGAAGCAGATCACCTCTGTTACCAGTAGGTGAGTAATAAACTTGCATTCAATGTCATTAGCAAGGGGAAAATGAGTATGAAAATAAATATGCATTTCTTCAACTTTAGAAGAAATACATAAAGTACTATAATTACAATGCCATTATTATTGTTATTTTCAGCCAAAAAACTCTTTTAAAGTGATGTTAAAATGGAAATTACATGTCATCAACTAAGGGAAATGACTGGAATACATGCAGGAACATTGTAGTTAGCTATGATCTACTTAAAACAACAACAACAAAAAACTTTTGAATTATTTTCTAACTGTGATGAACACCTCTATTTTTCTTTAAAGAATCATAGTTCACAAATCCCAATGTATGAATAAATTGTTTCAATTGTGGTTGAATAAACTGGATAGAGTTGGCTTACATTGTGAAGTCTGTTTCACATGAGAAAGGCTGAAGACTTATTTTATTTATTTCAAGAGAAAGCTTAAGTCTATCTCAGTCATATTCAGACCGTTTAATTTAAGATCATTGCCGTCGACGTACCACTCTCATATTATTATTTGAAATGTTAATAACTTTAAAAGTCAGAGTTACATTTAGAATTAGATTTTCAGAGTCCAATTAAGATGTCTCAAGTGGGGCATCCAAAATCTGTGACAACCCAAAATCTCTAGTCACTTCTGAAAATCTTGGCTCAAGTTTTTATCTCTTCCCTTCTTTCTTGGTTTTAGCCTCAAAGTTCAGGTCGGGGGAGGGAACTCTGGTAAACATTCCAATTTTCCAGGTGTCATGATTTAAAAAATACTGGCCTAATTCACTTCAAATTTGCTAGTAAAATCCTGCCATGTTCCTACATTAATTTTGACACCAATAATTCTTTGTGTTAGAAGGGGAAAAAAGGGGCGTACCTAGGAACTCATTTCAGCCTTAACAATGAAATACCTTCCAACACTCCATAAGAAGAAACACTGGGCCAGTACCTTGACTGGTCTGAACTGGCATAGTTCCTTTAAAGTCAAATGCTCCACTGAAGTCAGTGGAGATATATATGGTTTCCAATGTCTGAGGTTCTAGCCCTAGAAATATTATCTGAGAGCTATCTTACCATTCTGAGAGATTTGTGCATGTCTCTTTATTTATGAACTGGAACTGCTTAAGTATATTGGAAAGAAACCAATGTCCTGTCAGGATTGACCCAAGCTTTCCCATCGGGTCTACCATGTGATAAAGGTCATGCAGCAAAGTTTGGATCTTGGGTGCAGAAGATGGGAAAAGCTGAGAAGAGAGATAATTGACATAGATCAGATTAGTAAAGGCAAAAACACATTCTCGTAGATTTTCCCTTTATATTTCTTTGACTAAATCACAGACTGGGATCTGGTCCTGCACGCCACTACAATAGAGGAGATGCATACTTTATGCATAAAACATAACAAAAAAGCTAGGAAACTGAGGAACAGATCACATGTGTTTTTAACAGAATATACTAGCATTCATACTAAGCTACATTCCTAAAGTTTCACTGATTATCATGGGCCCACCCTTGCAAAAACATGCTTACTGGTACCAGGAGGGAGCCTCAGTTTTCTGTGTTCTTGATCTCACCTGCCTCTTTGACTTTCAAACTTGATCTCACCTGCCTCTTTGACTTTCAAACTGATCTCATCCCTCCACCAAAAGACCATGCCACAGACTTTGGCACCACCAAGTACAGTTCACTTTTTCATATTTCACTACTGGATTTCCTCTTTGGGTACTACTTATTTCCTACACCATCACTCACCTCTATCTGTCATGACCATCTAAGACCTTCAATCCCTGAATGCCCTCAGCTTCTCTGATGCTTTGTTCCACCTTGCTGCTATTCCCTCACCTCCATTGATCACTTGTTATCCACACCACTTTCTCTATCCTTAACTCCTTTGTCCCTCTTTTCCCTCATATAATTTGCCCACCAATACCTACCCCTTCCCCCCCCACCCCTCTGATAATCATCCCACAGTTCTGGTGGAGATCCAGACACTATGCACACTTTGAACACGTAGGTTTGTCCTCCTATCCTTCTGTCCAGCAGCTCTGCCTTTCCCTTACTGAGTCCCATGCCTATAAACCCCAACATTTATTAACAGCCACTGACTCCTTTCTGAAGTTTTCCCCTCTTCTGTATCCTCTACCCTCTTTGCACAGGATCTCTCTGATTTGTTCAAGAAGAAAACTGACAATATCTGTCATTATCTTCCTGCTCCTTCCCCACTTCTCCACTGCATTAAATTTAAACTTCCAGTCCTCACCTTTGAGGTCCTAAATAACTCTACTGCCCACAGCTATTTTAGAACATCACCTCTTGCCTATTTCACTACTGATGCCAGCCTCAGATCCACATTTGTCCATTTCTCCTGTGTCTTCAAGTCTTCTGTCATTCCCTACATATTTTCTCCCTACTTGATCCACCAAGCTCCTTCACTCTCCTGATTTATATAATTCAGAAAACTTGCGTTTTCTGTGAGCTTCACAACAAGTGAGTCTGATATCCTCTATCTTATCCTCCTTATTTTTATTTTATAAAAAACTGGCAGGATTCTCAAGACATATCCAGGACCAAACTCAGTACCCACATGATGTTATTGCTGTAAATTTAATCTTTTCCCAGTCCATCCTATCCTATTGTTTGTTACTCCCATGCAGCACATGATACTTAAAGAATAGCCCTGATATTACAAACAGCTACACATGTATTAAACTTTAGGCACCTAACAGCTTCCTTCTTAAAAATTAAAAGCTTGTGATTTACTACAAATATGTTCTCTTGCATCTTTATTAAATCAGTCATGATTTTATGATGTCTTAAAGAAAGGAAACGGGGTTCTGACCATCTTAGCATTTATTTCAATAAGAAAGAAAAAAATAAATCTGGCTTTTCCAAGATTTTAAAAGAAGAAACACTTGCTTCTTAAATAATTTCATCAGAAATAGCTTACAATTGAACTACTATATCCCACCAATAACATCACAGCAAAAGAAATTGCACAATACCGCAATATACACCATAATGATGTTTGCTTTACCAGCTCAAATTGTCCCATATTCTTCAGCTCTTTTACAAAATTAATCATTGAATTTATCTCTTCAAGGGATAAACATTGCTTATATTCCTTCTGGTAGTTTTCATCCTGCAAAAGAAATGACAGCAGTAGCTGGTGCACACTTGTAGTATGTTTACATTGCATTTGGATGTATGACTGCCACTTGTATAAGCATACCCAGCTTTGATCTAGCTCGTAGAGCTAAAAATAGTAGGGAAGATGCAGTGGTACAAATAAAAGTGCAGGATGTACAAGTCTACCTGGAAACCTGGGTGTTGTGTCCCTGCCAGGAATAGTGCTACGTGTCTTTGCTACTATTTTTAGATGCTCTAGCTAGATTAAAGCTAACATGAGTGTGCCTACATGAGCTGCAATCAAATGCCAAGTTGCAGTGCAGACATACCTGTAGGCAGGGCTTTTTTTGTGATGCTAGTCGGGGTACTGAGTACCAGCACCTTTTTTTCCACAGCGATGAGGCCCCAGCTCAGCCCCAGGTCCCTGGCCGAGTACCGGCATCTTTTTTTTTTTTTAAAAAGCACTGCCCATAGGGATGAGAGAGCTATCAGCTTGTTCCAGCCATAGGAGAATAACACTGCTGTCAATCCCATGGAAGATGTTTATGACCATACTACTGAACTGACTGAAATAGTGTTTCAACCCAAAAATGAGCGACAACCAGTGTGGTTTCTGTACAGATCAATTTACAATCCATGCTATATGTGCTGCAGAATATTATTGAAAAATGACTAGACAAACAAAAGAAAGTTAACATCATGTAAAAAGACTTTACAGCCACTTTGGACTCAGTGCATCGATCAGCACTGTGGTGTAGCACTGTGCTACACCAGTAGGGTGTGCCTGAGGACTTAGGGCAGATCTACACTATGGTGGGATTTTGGCAGCAGTCGAATGGAGATATGCAAAGTACTTAAAAGACCTTGCATGTCTACCTTCAACTGCATATTGCCTACTTACCTACGTTGGTGTGCTGAGTCAAAGGGAATTGCCCTCCTTTCAACACAGTGTTATTCTACTTACTGGTGTGGTCTTCAGCAATCAATTTCCTGATCGGTTGAATGGGTCTTCACAGACCCGATCAGTCGATTGGGAAGATGGATCTGATGGGCGAATTTGCTGCCATCAGTGAAAACTAGGGCTTAGTGTGCCTAGTGGAAAAACTTTACTGCACTGCATTGAGCTGTGTGAGAGTCAATGGTTGTATTATAGGTTGGTTTCCAATAGAGTCAGGAGTACAGCCGGGATGTGTTCTCTCGCCTGCATTATTTAATGTTCTAATACATGATCTGATGGCAGACTGATTGAAGCCAAAGTAAGAGATGTGAATTTAAAGATTCATCTTTAGGGGAACTCAATTATGCAGATAATTTTGCCTTACTTGGAGAGACTACTGACCACACACAGCTGATGCTGTTAGAGCTCTGAAAAGCTGTAGAATCTGTGGGACTGAAAATCAATGGTGATAAAACCAAATCTACGCTCCTATAAAATGGAAACAAATGACCTACTGACATTGCACATAGATGGCACTGATACTGAATAAATGAATAGTTTCATTTATCTGGCTACTTGGTAGACAGCAATAGGTTCTATATCTAAATCACATATCAGATCAGTGTCACATTAGTGTCATTTCAGCATCTTTAAAGGCCTCTGTTTAAGTGATGAGATGTCTGGGTGATAATTAAGACAAAAGTGTTCAGTATGGAAATGACAATTTTTTTTATATGGCACAAAAACATTGCCATTAAAAACAGGAGGAGAGGAAACTAAACAGTTTTCAGCATCAGATCTTATGGAGTATACGAAACATCTGTTAGTTTGATTCTGTTGCAAATGAGGAGATACTTAGACAATCGTGAGAAGTTGTAGTCTTGCACCCGTAGAGAAAATGATGACAGCAGTGATGGGGTAATGACCAGTGTACAGAAGAAGGTATGCTTTTAAAGAAGGTTTAAAAAAACAGAGACCAAAGGGAGCTGAGCATGCATCAGACCACAAATGAGGCTAGAAGATGCAATTTTGAGGGACTTAAGAAGTTAAAATCCTCCCATACTAACTCTAGCTGAAAGAAGCACACTTGCCAGGGATCTTTAAAGATGCAAGTCCACTCTACACACAACCACAAATATATTGTAGCTGTGTGAATCTGCTGATGCTGCATACCTAGGTCACAGGTTTTCAAACTTTTTTTCTCAGGACCCAGTTGAAAAAAAATTATTGAGGCCCACGACCCAACAATTACATCTTTGAGCAATACATTCCAGTCTTTTGTTGGTGGCAGAAGGGGGGGTCCACAACCCAGTCCCTGAGGATCTGCAACTGTACTGGGTCCTGACCCTAAGTTTGAAAACCACTGCCCTAGGTGGACAGCAATGTGCTTTGGTTGTCTTCAGATGGTGCACAGTCCCTAGGGCACCAAACCCAGTTGGTGAAGGTTAGAGCAGCCCCCCCCCCCCCAGCTGCTCTAAGCTGAGCCAAGCCAAGGGCAGAGAATTGAAGAGGTCAAACAAGACCTGATAGGTCTTCCTTCTTCCAAGTCTGAAGTGTTCAGTGTGAGTTTGGTGGGAGATAATGAGCACATAGGGGTGTACTAAGTATTGCGGAGAAATCTGATGTGCTGAAATGTGACAATTTTTGAATTTTATAGACAATTTGAAATCTGTTCTGTATTCACAAACATTACACAAAAACTGTACATTAAAAATGGTCGTTTTCATGGAAATTGGTCCCATTATTCAGCTAATTCGGTTTTCCTTGAAAACACATAGACTTTCACAATATTGCAGTTTTGAAAACATGAACTCCTGAGGGTGGAAAATGAAAAAAAGATTCCATGCAAGGTATCATCATAATGAGTTTTTCACAGTTTCATACAACTCTGATTAGTACCAAACAGTTCTGATTTAACAAGTATTTCATTTTGTAGTTTAGGGAAAAAAAAACCCTCACAAAGAAAAAGTCATCATTTAGAATTAAATATTTTCAGTTAAGTTATAATAAGAAAAATATTTAAGAAAGCCGCCCTTACCTTACTAACAACTGATCTGTAAATGTTCTGTAAAACCTCAAAGAAACTGGAAGCTGAAGATTTATTAGATAAGACAAACTTGAAAGTATCTTCAAGAAGGAATTCTTTTATAGTTTGGTCCTGAAAGTTCAAGCCATCATCAACTTGAAAGTCAAAGTGTTCATGTATCTTGGGAAAATAAAAAGAATTAATTTACAGCTTTTATATCAAATCTAGTACACCGGGATATATCTAAGTTGGATTTATTTATTTGATGGATCGTGAAGGGGATGAGTAAAAAGGAATTAAATGCACACAGATGTTAAACAAATAAAGTAGTAGCCTTTAACTTACACATATTATTTCTGATGCAAAGAACAGAACTGTAGCACAGCAAATATATACTTCACTTTCTGTAACAATTACACATCACAATGTTTGCTGACCTCTAGTGTCATGAGAGGAGCATAGCACTGTCATATAAATCTGTTTTTACAGACTGGTTTTTTTTAAATGCCGTTTTTATCTACTACAAAATTTAAATGAAGATTGCTAAGTGACAACATGTCATTCACAAAACTTAAGTTCTTAATGCTTAGTTAGGAGCATGACATAAATAGTTAAGGACATAAATTTTACACCACATATAATAAACAATCACTTTGTTTCCATCAATCATAAAGAAATTCATTTTACAACTCAACATACAACTGCAATTCACATTCATCAGGGTTTATATATCATTTTTTGGCTTTACTTCAATATCTACATGTTTTAAGAAATACTGTTAAATGCAGAATATTTGTTAATACTTAGAAGCTGAGTTTCTCTCTTCAGAAGTATTTAATTGTTATTAAAGAATAATGTTGTACACAGTTTCACAGGAAAACATTTAACTCTAGTGTTTTACTAAAACATCTACAATATGTATCTTGGCTTGCATTTGAAACTAATCATTAGGTATCTTTAGTATGTAGAGATAACTTTTATTTTCAAAATGGGTTTCTACTGGGTTTAGATTTTAGGATTACTGATGAAAGAACAATATGAATTTATGGTCCAAGTTGAGGTTATTAAGTTGTGATGAATACACTTTTCTTCAAGACTGATAAGAACTATGTCTTTATATTTACTTTGTGTATGATTTACCATGTCTGCTCATTTCTTTGATTTTTGTAGATGATGCATTAGGAAACTACACAGTTGTTGCTTAGCAACCTAATTTTTTTTTTTAAATAAAGATTTATTTTTAAAATTTTGTTTCTGCAATATCCATGGATATTTTTAAAATGTATTTTTCCATTATTTTTTTTTTCTTTTGTGCAGATAAAAAAGAGACGGAAGCAGTGCAAAATAGTTGGAAAACTGCCTTAAAGGGAGAGTTGAGAATTCCTGGTGGTGATACAAAGCTGGCACAGAGGGCTTTACACCACATTCCTCATGGTATAGAGCAGTGGTCCTCAACTGGTCGATCATGACTGATTCCTGAATGGCAGATGCCATTAAAACCTATGAGAGGTGTGCCTCCGCTGGTGAAAGATTAGAGACCACTGAGCAGGGTTTTTTTGGAGCCAGTACGCACAGGTACGGCATAACAGCACATATTTTTGCCTGGCCAGCCTCGCTGCCCAGCTGGGGGCCAGGGTCAGTAGGGGAAAGGAGCGGGCTTTTTCAAATCTCCCGCCTTGAGCATGCTCAGATGTGTGGCTAAGGGCAGGAGCAGCCTGGACAGGGAGCGATTCTGGCCTCCCATGCAGCTCCGGCCGGGTAATGGGAGAAAGGGCCGGGGGGTCAGGGAGTGGTAGGGATGAGGAAGGGGCCTGGAGGATCAGGGAGTTGTAGGAGTGGGGAAGCAGCCTGGGGGGTCGGGGAATGGTGGGGGTGGAGAAGGGATCCAGGGGGTCAGGGAACTTGCGGGTGGGCGCGGGGAAAGGAGGAGGGGGCGAGAGGAGTGGGGAAGGGATCTGGGAGGTCGGGGAAGCAGAGGGCAGGGAGAGAGCTGGGAGAGGTGAGAGGAACGGGGAGGGGACTAGAAGGGTCAGGGAACCAGTGGGCGGGGAAGGAGTTGGGGGCTGTGAGAGGAGCGGGGAAGGGGTCAGGGAGCTGGTGGGGTTTGGAGAGGTCCCGGGGGGCAGCGGTGGTAGATGGTCCTGACACACACACCCCACCCCACCCCACCGCTCCTGCTAGCATACCAGCACCTTTTTTTTTTAAAAGAAAAAAAGCACTGCCGTTGAGGATATGCCTGGCCCTGGGGTGGTCTGGAAAGTGGAAGGTAACAAAGGAGGTCAAAGTATTTTGTGCCCCATGAACCTTCATAGGCATAACAGCCTCTAGCTTGCACTGGAGACATTTTAACCAACCTCAAGACCTTAGTGCCTCCCCCCTCTCCTCCTCCCCTGCCCACCCATGCACCTCTGCTGAGTTGCACTCTAGCACAACTCAAGATTTAACCCCAGGTCTTTTTGTTCCATAGTTAAAGCCTACTCCATTAGTCCACACTGCCTCCTAGCTAGGTTGTTTAGATTCTGTTCAGATATTGTTGAGATCTTAATGCTGTGGACATCAATATTGTTCCATAGTCCCTCAGCAACTCCTCCAACAGCCCACTTACTAATGTCTCCAGACATTTATTTGTGCATTTGTACATAGCTGCTTAGAGGTTTGGGGATGATCACCAATGACAATTCTCTACTACCCTTTTTTATTTTAGTGTATGCTCTTCTGGGAAGGTCTTCTTCCTTCCTTTGTGCTTGGAAAGCTCCTAACACCAGAGAATACAATTTAAAAAGTACTGAAAATAAATCCCCCGGGCTAACTGATCACTTAGTTGCAGCAAAACACATTTTAAAAAAATGTGATTAGCACTTGCCTACCTGAAGAACTACTGGATATATAGAGGTCTTGAACCCAATATCAAAGGTTAACATTTGAAAACATAGACTGCATCTGAAATAAAATGTGACAGGAATAACAACTGTTAGACTACAATAATAACATAAATATGCAAATTTGTAAATATTGCATGTGAAATATTTTGTAAATTAAAAAAAAAGGCAATACAACTAAATACAGAAAACTTCAGGTCCTCAACTGGTACAAATCAGCAGAGTTAAAATGACTTAAATGGAGTGATGCTAATTTACACTGGCTGAGAAGCTGACCTATAGACTTTGAGCCATTCTATCATTTTTCACTGTTGTTTCTTTTAACAGGCCAAGTAAATTAGGTTATGTGCTAAAAATATTGTAACAAATCCATAACACTGGCCAGTGACAGAGAGGACAGACAGAACACTGTTCCTCAAGCACTAGCATAATGGAGAATCTCCATGACTGTAAGCAATATAGTTCTTCTGATATACAGATTAACAATACTGATTTCATCCTGTATAGAAGAGTTGTAGCACAACCACTGGCCAGTTCTTTATTGTAAAGATATAGTTAAACACAGTCTTGCCCACTACTCATTCCCTAACCAATTTAGCAGTAGCTGCTCTAGGAAAGGCTACTCCAATCCACTGTTACTGATTCAGAAGCCCATTATTTTACTGTGAGGCCTACTACACCATCAGATGCATCAAACAAAGACAGGGGATGGAGTGGAATTTCTAATTTTATAAAATGTACTGTTTTAAAAACATCTAGGCATTCTTCTGTTAGTGTTCAGCTCATTCTGTGGTACATCAGGGTTCAGGGATATTTTGGGGAAGGGCAATGATATAGGAGGAGGAAGTGCCTGATGAAGGGAGCAGAGTTCTGCAACTGGATAGGTGACATTTTGTGGGAAACAGATGTCACATGAGGGTGAGTAGATAGCGAAACTCCTGGGTTTCATTGCAACCACAATGGTCTTTGTTGTAACTGCGTGGTGAGAATTTGATTTCATATGATCCTAGAAATACAAGCCATCTTGGGTGTCCCATTCCTGAGAAAGAACCAATCCATCCGTTTGGTTTGGTGAAACTGTGTGAATCAAAACTAACAGGTTTTCACTACTCTTAAATAATGCTTTATTTATAGTCAAAGTCTCTCTTATACACAACATATTCTATAAAGTTTTGTTCCTACGGCTTTAAATCAAGTAATGAGCTTTACATTATTGCTGCTAAACAACTGGGTCCTCAAGTATCTGTATAAAACATGTATATTTGCTATAAAAAAGTCAAGCATCTGGTCCATATAAAGCTAGAAAATCAAGTAGGAATGACTGCAATGACCAAGTCTCCCTTTAAAAAATGACACAGTATTATTAATGAATATTTCATAGGTGGTAATACTTAGGACAGTATTCTAAAATTGTGGTAATAACCAGATCCGTTAAAATTCCTTGATTCCCTTCTCCGGTCCTAGTTATATTTGCCTAGGGCTGCTCTAATTTGCATCAGTCAGATACGATCCCTATAGAACCATATGACATATGGAGACAGCTGGAGCTTCAGCAATATATGCTTCTAACTCCAACCACCTCTACGCTAGGGACTCAAGGGAGGGAAGCACAGGAGACAGTTATGCCTGCTTTGTGTCCCCTGGGGACGCCCCCATCTTTGGGATGTTTCCGTTCCCTTTGTACTGCCTGAGCGATATAAAAAAAAGCAGAACAGGTCACAGAATCTGACCAGGTATTGATTATAACTCCTTCACTGTTTTTAAATAATATGTTTGGCCCTCAAGATGTGAATGTTGGATGCTACTGTTGTTGAATATCTCTATTTACCAAATACATTTCACTCAAATACTAAGTATGAAATGTAAGATTCCTTGTTATATTAATCTTTGCACTCTCTTCTATTTTCCATAATATTCTAAAGCATAATTTGACAATAACTTAGCACTTATTTATCGGAAGCTACTTACCGACGGAAGGTCTTTGGTCCCAAGGTGGGTGATTCACTAAATACTTCCGTTACAAGTAAGAGTTTGCTTATGGTTTCTTTCATATTCTCAAAGGCTTGCTGAGGGGAATTGGATTTGAAGAATGCCTCAAAAAATCTTTGAAGCTGCGAAAGATGTTATACAAATTCTTAAACACTTATGCTACTGTGCTTTTAAAGACCTTACATTAAAAGGCTGGCAGATGTCAACATTGCATAAGAATGTCAACTTTATTTGCAGTCATGTCCCACAGTAAATGAAGAATGAAATGAAATGTTCTGTTGGTATTCTAGCAGAGAAGTTATTGCATTTATAAAGAAACAAATCTGAAATAAACTGTGCATTCACTGATACCAGAAGGCACTGCATTTAGACATAGACATCCCACAGCCCAGAATTCACTTCCTTAACACATTTTGCTATTAACATATTACATGAAGTAGAAACTTGCCATGCTTAGCTATCTACTGCAGTAGAAGAACTTGACAGCAGCAACATGTTCAAAGCCAAATCCTTTCTTCTTGGTAGCATATTGGGTCAAATGCTGATGTCCTTCACCTTTGGCTATGAGCCCTGAGACTGAATAAACTAGCTTTATGCAGAGGCTGGAAGAATAGTGATGGTGAAAGGAATTCATCCTCCACCACGGCTGGCAGCTTGGTGCAGAGTAGCTAGTCAGCTACACCATTACTACTAGAACAGGCCATATAATAGTGAGAGAACTTCTGAACATGCCTTAAATGAGGAGTTTAGCCCCCAGGTTACTACAGTGGCATATCCACTGCCTTGTATATCACTGCCCTTTCACCTTATTCCCACTACTCACTCAAATCCACCCTTCTCATCACAGCAGAGAGCAAGCTAATGGAGCCATAGTTCCCATGTGTAGTTGGACCATGACAGATTTTGCCTATTTTAGGGACGTCTAGGCTTACCTAGAACTGCATTTGGCCCATTGTTACAGTGCAGTGATATAATAATTAATATTGTTTCAGGGTACGCCATGAAAAAATGAATGAATTGGCTAAACCAACAATAAAACCCTTTTTCTTATTTCTCTTTGGTATTAGGTTAAACAAACCAGCCAACCAACCTCCAGTCATGTTAAATAAGCTTTGTGTGGGTTCAGTCACATGAATGATTTCATCCTACAATACTTCTCAAAAACCACCGAGGGTTTTCAATAATCAGTTAAAGGCCTGAGATGCAGACCACACAATGATTCAATCAAATAATTCCCATTTGCAATATTCATGCATGCATGCTCATGAATAGATCAGAAGTACGGCATACTAAGGACCTTAGATTGCTTATATTTAGTTATTCCCTGAAACTAGCATGTGCTTTTGTATGTTCCTTACGAATGAGCTTGTGGGGAAAGATTCTGGGGCTGGTTATGGTCCCTTTGTGCTACCAACCAGCCCTAAGCCCATAAAGCTGCTGTAACTGGGCAGTTGAGGATCTGCGTAAAATGGGGTAGAATTATTCCAGTCATCTCTACACTGCTCCCTCCTAACCCCACCCCCAGTTTAGGAGCCGCACCTGGGCTGTGTTGAGGAGAAGGTGTTGCAGAAAGTGCTGCACTCTGGAGCTCGCTGGCTGATCTCATTGTAGCCAGATACAAAATGAAGTAGCCCTGCTGGAATCTCAGCACAGGAAACCCTTTGGGAGCCTCCACTCAACAGGGTCAGCAGTGTGAAGGGGTCTGCTCTACAGTGGAGAAGACTTGATTGATTACACAGCAGGTAGAGAAAGGAATTCCTAAAAGGAAGATATATATGTCTCCTTTTTGCATTATTGGCTACAGTTTAAGCAATAACGGGCTGGAATATGGAGACCCCTTGGCAAACAATCACAGAGCAGTGACCCCATTGCTAAAGGGATCTGCTTAGGTGCAGTGTCTTTATTATGTGACACTTTTTATTTGGAAAAAGCTGAATGTTTTATTTTAGTGCAGAATAAATCCTTCCTAATAGGATACATTCTCTTTTCAACATAAGCCTTGTGTCTCTAGTTAGCTTTACTACCTTTATTCCTTTTATTTTGCAACACATAGAAAACATTTCTTCCCCAACGCCACAGAATTTGTGTTTTTAGGTGTACACACACACACACAAATCTCTTTGACTATGCACCTGGAGAAACATAAATAATGACGGCATCTCCCGACATGCAGACTGGATTTATGCAAAAAATCTAGAAAAACTTATTCCCCAATAATTCTATTAATAGTAATGCACACTACCACCTACAGAGCTACACATGGTCTTCTGTCTACGGTGACTGATGAATCACTGTCAGTAGAAAAAGTTGTAGCATGTAATGGGAGAAAAATATACCTATAATCAAAAACAATGGTTCCAGACTACATCACAGAAGAAAAAAGTGCAGTAATTTATCATTAGTTTATACTGCTAGCTGTTGGATATGGCTATTTATCCTACCCAGATTTATTATTATGTGATGCCATTTCCCTGTACCTTTGACACAGCACTTGATGAAGGTGGAAACCCAGGCATTATTCAGCTATTTTGTATAGTAAATTTTCTATTTGAGCATATTTTTTCTTACATAATCTCTCTTTAAAGAAAGTCTATGAATAGATTAGACTATACATTTATCCTACCTAAAGTTTGTTTTAATTCTTTTAAGTGGAAAATATTTTCTGGACATCATTTTATTTTAAACTATCCACTGACTTCAGTAATCCCTGAAACAACGAGAGTCCTGTGGCACCTTATAGACTAACAGATTTTCTTCGGCATAAACTTTCATGGGCTATAACCCACTTCGTGCATCTGACGAAGCGGGTTATAGCCCACGAAAACTTATGCCGAAGAAAATCTGTTAGTCTATAAGGTGCCACAGGACTCTTGTTGTTTTTGCTGTATACAGAGTAACAAGCTACCTCTCTGGAAGTAATCCCTGAGAATTTTGTTTCAAATCTCTGCAGGTGGGATAAAGGAAAAAAGGCCTCTAACAACATTTCTTCTCATGATCTCTGTTAGTAAGGCCACGACCAAGTCCAAAACCCAGTTAAGTCAATTAAAAGAATTGACTTTAATGTACTATGGATCAGGCCCTTGGAGTGGGGACTGGTATAACTGTGGTCTCCTAACCATGATCTTGACTTTTGGAAATGACGAGGTGGATCAGCTGTGGTGACCCACGGACAGCATTCCTCATGGATCCTCTTATTGCTGGAAAAGATGTAGGCCTTGCCAGAATACTTTTGTATTGGAGAAGGATGGGGCCAGATTTCCAGGGATCCTTTTTTGGAGGGGGAACTAGGTCACAAGTGGTTATTCCCAAAAGTAGCAGCTGTTTCTCTCTAAGATCATGGGTGGCTTGATGTGTCACAGTTAAAGATATGCCTCATAGCATAAAAGAGAGAAAGAGCATAAGGAAGTGAGTTAGGAGGGTCAAATAATAGTATTTTACTGTCCTGTCTAAAATACATTCTCACTTAAAATGTTGCGGTTTTTTACTTTAGGATCAAACAATTATGGTAACATTGCAAACTAAAGTCCCATCCTGCAAACAGACTTGCAAGTGCTGCACTATGCACAGTAGTAAAGTTAAGCACATGCATAAATGTTTGCAAAATTGTGGTCAAATTTCATTTACATCACAAGCTTAATCCAAAATCCAACTAAGAGTTAAAGAGACCTAGAGTCCTTTCACATCTGCTTCTGCCAAAAAAAAAAAAAAAAAAAAAAAGGTAAAAATTGGGTAATTAAAAACCCTTTCAAAATAAAAGGAAAGGGGGAATACTGAAAATTTCTATTGTGTCAGAACTTCTGCCATTTACCTATATGTATGTTTTAATTCCATTTTACATTAAATAACATTTTTGGAAGGTCCTGAGATAATATCAAAGGATGCCACTTGAGGGCACTATTGCAACTTTATTTTCACAATATGCAGCTCTAATGAGATCCCCAAACCATATTAGAAGGCATATTTCCTGAGAGCATATTGTTCCAGTTTTGTTTGCGCATATGTTAACCTCGAAAAAAAATGTTTATTAAAATTTTCAAATGCACAATTCACAAGAGATCGTCTCAATGGTCAGTAATATTGGCTTACATCATGGAACTATTACACAAAATCAACAAACTTTAATAAGTTCTTTTTAGTCTGCTGCATGATTTGAAAGTTACTTATGCACAAAATTTTAAAACGAGCACCTAAAGTTGCATGAGTACACAAAATGGGTAATTACACCCAAAAACCCGTTATGTACCCAATTACCAATTTTGCATGCGCATGAACATAGGGTCAGATTCTGTGGCACCTGTCACCTGTGGCAGTGCAAAATACTACCTACTCTGTAAGGAAAAACACTAGGAGGCAGGGTTCTGTGCCATGTGGTGCCCTCCCATGAGACATGGCTGGATCCATGTGAAAGCAAATGCCTCCCATAAAAGATGATAGTAGGGAGTGTGAATAGATAAGAATAGGTAATGTGAGTAATTAAAGCATTTTCTAAGGCTCTAAAGCCCCAGTATCAGCTTTTCCTAAAGCCTGTCAATATAATTTAAAAAAAAATCTATATTGCCATGACAAGCTATACCAGAATATAAAAATATCAGAAGCTTTGGTTACCAATCAGCCACTGGATCAGGATCTTGATGAGTAGTTACAGGAATATTGGTCCAGAAAATTAAAGTGCTAATATAAACACATGGACACACATCCAATCATCAAGTACTACACAAGAGAGACAGCATAAGCACCTCATGGAAATACGAGTCTCTATTTATGGTGAATACTTCATAACCTTCATAACATCACCAAGGATCTACAGCCTGTCCTACAAGATGATCCCTCACTCTCCCAAGACTTGAGAGACACATTTCTCCTCGCTTACAGACAGCTCCCCAACCTTAAATGGATACTCACCAGTAACTACAGACCATACAACAGAAACACTAAGGCAGGCACATATCCCTGAAACAAACCCCGCGGCCAAATCTGTTCACATATCAACAACAATGACACCATCATAGGACCTAATCAAACCTGCTACTCCATCAGGGGCTCATTCACCGGCTCATCCACCAAAGTGATATATGCCATCGTATGCCAACAATGCCTCTCTGCCTTATACATTGGACAAAGAGGACAGATAGTCTCTGAGCAAGAGAATAAATGGACACAAATCTGACATCAGAAATAAGAACATTCAAAAACCAATAGGAAATCACTTTAATCTCCCAGGCCACTCTATAATGGACTCATCTGTGACTATCCCTAAACAAATTTATTCTAGATCAAGACTTTAAAGAAAAACTTCAGAGTTAAAATTCATATGCAAATTTGGTACCATTAACTCAGGCTTGAATAGGGACATGAATTGACTTTCTCACTACAAACATTAGTCTTTAAGGCTATGTCTACACTTGAAAGGTTAAGTCAACTTTATAAAGTCAACTTAATAAGGTCGACTTTAAGTCAACTTACCAGAAGTGGACTTAACTTTTCAACTGTAGATGTGGCCCCTTTTCGACCTTATTAAGTCGACTTAACATTTTAAGTCAACTTAAAAAGGTCCACCTAGGCACTACTCTGCATCTCCACTGGCTTAAGTCAACTTAATAAAGTCGACTTAAGCGTTAGTTCGAATTAAAATGAGGTGTTATTAATTTGAACTAACTTTTCCTTAATTCAATTTAAAGAGCAGTTTAAGTCGAATTAAGGAAAGCCCAGTGTAGACGCAGAGTAAATTAAGTCGATTTAAGTCTCCCTAAGTCAACTTAATTTGTAAGTGTAGACGCACCCTAAGAAAGCCACAGGACTCCTTCTTTGTTTTTTATGACAAACAGTGATTCCCACCTCTCTCACTCTCACCACTTTTCTGATATGTTGTTACATACTGTTTGAATCTATACAACTTGTTTTATTTGCTGAAGTAATCTGACCTGATGTAGTGAATGTAATCACTTGATTTATCTTTCCTTCCGATACTGCAAGTTTTTTTCAATGTAAGTTTTCCCCACTTTCAGGCACCTGATGAAGTGGGACTTCACCCACGAAAGCTCATGAAAAAAATAAATTTGTTAGTCTTTAAAAGTGCCACAGGACTTCTTGTTTGTTTTGCTGAACAAGATTAACATGACTGCCCCTTTGGAACTTCATAACCTGTCAATTTTGAAATAATTAATGAATGAAGAGCATTTCACACACCATCAATATATATAAAAACATTTAGGTGTTAATTCTCTGCTGAGCGTGAAGTGCATTGTCCACCAGCATGAACAGGAATGATTAAACACACTGAATGGAGATAAATCCCATGGTCTGTACCACATGCAACTATTATACAAGGTTTCTATTCTATTTTAAGGCACAGATGGTAGATAAATCTCAGTCACTATAGCCAGGATGAGAATTATTTAAAATAGTAAATTATACAGTGTTGTTTAATGTACTAAATTTCAACTTTTTGTCTTCTTTGACCCAAGCGTTTTATATTGAATAAGTTCCAGATCTTTTTTAAATTCTTAACATATTATCAGTCACATTCTTACTATATTTAGTATAATAAGAATTTTGTGCCAGTTAGGCCAGATGCTTCAGTGAACACATTTGGTCTGCAATAATCAATTTTTAGCAGGTCAACTTCAGTGCTAGGTCTGTTTCTCACTAATAATGGACAGCAGACTAGACCAGCCGAGCAGAAAAACTTTTATATATGCTTTTGGAGACATTAATAAGTTTCATATGGGACAGGTATGTGCTCTATGTTGTATAACATTGTTTCAGGCAACGCATATATGCTGACAATTCATCAGCATGATAGAAGTCTGAGCAGACCAGCTTAAGACTGAAATAAATGGCAGAAATGTCCTGTGCACCTGAAAGCATGAGAGGATCAAAAAAGAAAGATACCTGCTGACAGTCCATGAGATGAACACCAGTTTTGTCCTAGCCAAGTTTGTTTCGGGTTTGGGTTTTTTTGGGTTTTTTTTTTAATGAATAGACTGAGCTATTTGGGAAGAAGGTGCAGAAGAGACATATTGTAAACAAAACTACTAGTGAATTTTTTCTGGATCTATGTCACTTTTGTATGCATGCTCAATTCCCATTAACGGGTGTTATGTCATTCAGTGCAACAACAGACCCCAGAAGACCTTAACTGTTGTTGTAAACTATTGACATTTTGGAGCTACACAACAAGTGTTGAACAATTTTTCCTTCATTCACAGTAGAGATATTTCACAAGGAAATCCCACATTTCAGAAATGTGTGGCTGAAGTTGATTACTTCTAGTTATTATGGAGCAACTTCTGCTGTGGTATCGATTGGCATAGCTCCACTGGCTTCATTTAGAAAACATGGCTCATTTGTGTCTGCTGGAGCTGGGTAACTGTCATTGTAGGTTTGGCTGAATACTCTGTGAAGTTCATTGAAAAATGCTCTAGTTTATAGAAAACATGCCCCAACTTTTTATGCTGTGCATCCTTACCCCTGTCCACACCCCTTTCGGGAACTGGAGGTGGGAGTGGAACCATGGATGGGGATGGGGGTCAGGAGAAGAGCCAGAGGTGGAAACAGTCAGAGCTGGGAGCTCAGAGCTAGTACTGGAGCTATGGCCTGGGGCCATGATCGAGGCAGGGGGTGGGGCTAAAAGCAGGGCAGGAAGGTGAACCACAGCCAGGTCCCGACTGGGGACACATGTAAGCCGCAGTCAGGGCCAAGCACAGCCACAGTCATGAGTGGAACTGCGATCTGACCAGGAGCCAGGTGTCAAGCTGGGGCTGGGAAGGGAGCCAAGATGGAGGCATTGCAAGGCTGGATGGCACTCCCTCTCCACTTTCCTCTGGGGACTGGCCTGGGCCTCATTGCACCCACCCGAATGTTCCTTTGTACCCCCTACGGGTGGCACGCCCAACAGTTTGCGGACTCTGCTTTAAGATCACGCCAAAATGTACATAGCTGATTTACAGACAGGAAAAAAAGAACATTTGTTTTAAACCTTAATTTTATCACTGTCGTTTACAGCATGAGGTCGGGGGGGGGGGGGGGGGGGGGGGGGGAGGTTGTTTGTTTTTTTGCTTCTCCTGCTCAGCACATGTAATGCTGCATTGTGTCAAGCCCAGAAATCCTGTATGTATTTTACACATATAGCTGGTCATACCTAGGGAATTTCTATTGTTAGATTATATAGTGCCTTATTTTTACTGGTTATTTCTTGGCAAGACTCTGACTTCTCTCACGATCTATACAGGGCATAGTGTTTATAGTTAAAGGCAGCCTTATGTATCCTGTTCTCCATCATTGTATTAATTTGCATTTAAATTTACATCACTATGGAAGTGCTTTCTCTAGTGACTATTTTTTGTATAACTCTTGCTGTTCTGACATCCTGTCTAAAGCTGCAGAAGATATAGTACCACAGGAGCAGTAACCAGAATGAAACGACTGCATATGGGCTGCCATCCTATCGATCACTTTTATTGCTTGTTCAGCTGCCAGAATGTTCTTGTAAATGGCAGTTGATGTCCCTTCTTGCAGACTTGTCTCCATACTGATTATTTTCCAGAGTGCATTGCCACAATTACTAATGATTATTTTCCTCCAAGCTAGTTCCCAGTTATGGGATTATAATGATGCTACTGGACACTCATAATATTTTCAGATAAGTTAAAATTAAATTAAATGTGGAGGAAGCAGAGGTCTGTTCAGTGGATGACTTAAATGAGAAAGACCAGTTAGTTTTCATAAGTAGAGACAGTACAATTGAGTAACAACATTGCCTCAGAGCTTCAATAGGCTCCAACATTTTAGCATTATCAAAGCAGGACTCCGGCAATTTAGAGTAATGCCAGCAGTGTCAGATCAAGGCTTGGGGGAGGCATGGTGGGGTCACCTTTCTGGGCCCCACTATTGTGCCCTCCCCGTGCTGGGGGTGGGGTCAGAGGCTCCAGGGCCCTGACCAGCATTGCAGAAAGGGTTGGGGGGGGGGAGGCAGCGTTGTTGTGGGGGAGAGTGTTGGGGGAACCGCAGGCAGCACAAGCCGGTGCTGCTGCTGGGGGCTGGGTTGGGGAGTAGGCCAGAGACCGTTGTACTCCTGCCCTGCCCCTGGACTGGCTGGTGAGCAAACCAGCCAGTCCAGGGGCTGGGCAGCTATGTTCCCTCTGAACCTAGCACACAGATAAAAATAGAGCACACAAAAAGCCAGGGGCGGGGGGCAGGGCCAGTCCTGGGATGCCAGGGCATGCTGGGCTGGGTAGGCTGTGCGGGTGCCCCTGCCCCTGCCTGGCCAGAAAACACAGTCTTCTGGCCGGCAGGGAGCTGTCCCAGACAGGGAGTTTTTAAAACTCCCACCCTGAGCATGCTCAGATCAGGGTCAGGGCAGGACGCGGGAGCAGCAGCCCATGGCGTGGCTGCTCCGGGACCAGTGGCCAGGTAAAGGGGGAGCGGGGTTCTGGTTGGGGGGATTCGGGACTGGCAGCCATCGAGAGAGAGCGCTTGGGGAGGTCAGCTCAGGGGAGCAGGGGGAGCCGGCGACAGGGCGGGGAGTTAGGGAGAGGGTTGGGGTGACTCGGGGGAGCAGGGAGCTGGTGGCAGGGCTTAGGGAGGGGATTGGGGTATCCTTTAAAAGTGCCACAAAACTCTTTGTTTGTTTTGCTACACTTTTGCATTTCTGATAGGGATTTATTTCATTTCCACAACTGTGTTGTATGGCCTAAATAGTCTGGGGAGCTCTACAAGGCATACATCATCATTTCTTGCGCTCAAGCTCCAAAGGGGGAGCTGTGTTAGTTTAGTTCAGAAGAACAAACAAGGGGTCCTGTGGCACTTTTAAAGACTAACAAATTTATTTATTGCGTGAGCTTTCCTGGGAGAAATTCCCACTTTGTCAGATGCTTTAAAGATGAGGAAATTAAGAGTCTGGCAAAGTGGAATTTTCTCCCGCGAAAGCTCATGCAATAAATAAATTTGTTAGTCTTTAAAAGTGCCACAGGGCTCCTTGTTTATTTCTTGTGCTGTTTAACTTTTTAAACTGTGCCAGCTGATATGTTAGTTACTAGCTCACAATCTTTTAAGTCACTATGCATAGCTGAGAATGAAGCACAATATATTTGTTTAATATCCATTGTGCTTATTCCTGGAGAATCGAGGGAGTGAGCTTTTGGTTTTAAGAGTGTGTGTGTGAGAGAGATTTGTGTTCTGTGTGTCTCCTTAAGCTGCAGTCAAAGATACACAGATATATTAATGCCCCAAAGGCTAGGTCTTGCTGAAAATGGTCCTGTTTGTTTTAACAATAGCCTAATAATTGTGGGGGTGAGGGGGCACGGAGTGATTTTCTTTAGTGATGGGTGGGTGGGGGACAAAGGCGGCCTTAGGCTATCTGGGGCCCTAGGCAAAGGCCCATTGTGGGGCCCCCTAGAGGGACTAAACCCCAAACCAGCCCCCCAGCCCCGAGTCAGGCCGCTATGGTCTCCAAGCCGGCCCCTGAGCCCCCAAGTGCTGAGCCGGGCCGCACCTGCCTCCGGGCCCCTAGCCAGCCATCGTGCCAGCCTTGAGTCGGACCCTGAGCTGGCCCCCACGTTGCCCCCCGGGCCAGGCCGAACTGGCCCCCAGGCCTCAGCTGGCCCCCACACCGGCCCCTGCATGTACCAGGGGTTGCTAACCCCTGTTAGGAGAAGCAGGCGACCATCCCTGATGGGGCCCCTTACTGTTAGGGGCCTTAAGTAGCCGCCTGCGTCACCTACCCCAAAAGCTGCCTCTGGTGGGGGAATTTATTGTGGCAAGATATGATGTACAGGTGGCTAGACTAGTCACTAATTTGTTTTTTTAATGTATCAGAGAGATTCAACACAGCTATAATTCTTTATCTCAAGTACATTCTGTCTCTCAAGTACATTGAGATGTAGTAATTTCGCCAAGGAATTTTTTTCTTCAAGAAAAATACAGCTCATTGAGCTTCACTTTATTTGACAAAACAGATCCCTGTTTTAATTTGATGCAGATGTGGAGTAAAGGATATTAGAAGGACCTTAATACTCCTTTCTTTCTGCTGAAAAAAAAACCAAGTAAGAAGAATATTTTAATACTGTGCCAGTACAAAATTAGATAAGTAAATGTTATGTAAAGAACACACAAGATGTAGATACATTAGCAAAAATATTGGAAATATTGAAGTGACTATATTTCAACCACCCATTGTAACACTGTGTATACAAGAATTATATCTTTGGTTGGAATGGGTGTAGACACATTTTTAAACACCAAAACTATATATTTTTTGAAAGAGGTCCTTAACAATTTAGATTCGCAAGGCTTAAAAACTGTAGCTCAAATTTTTTTACATAAAACACTAAAAATCATATCTAATTTACAAATGTTTTCTATTGATTGTCCATCCACTATTGTTTACTCTTGAAATGCATAGGATTTTGGAAGGAGCTGGAGTCTGTATACACTCTGAATTATATATCTAGTACTGTAAATATAGAGATCTGGAGGGTGTCTATAATAACCAGGCACTCCAATTCTGTAGCCAAATACTTGGTTCCCTGTCATTTAATTTGCAATCTGTGAAAACCACAGACCTGTACTTCTCAAGTGCATAAATTCATTCCAGTGCAAATCAGCAATCTTTGAGGCAACACAAGTTATCATGAATGGATGGGAGATCTGGGAATTTAAGAACAGAATGGTTTAGAACAGTGGTTTTCAAACTTTTTTCCTTGGGACCCAGCTGTAAAAAATCATTCATGCCTGCTGCTACACTCCCCTGCCAGGGTACTGAGAAGTGGTTGTAAACGCCTACCTAGGCTGGGGCATGCACATGCACGAAGGGGGCCAAGAGATTAGGACGGTTCCGGGACCATCAAATTATACTTTAACCACTGTTCATACTCACATCACGGTGCACACATTTGAACTCTGGGTCAAAAAAGTTGCACAAAAGACATTTTTTGCGCAGACAGCCTGCCAAAAATTAGAGGGAACATTGCTGAGCATGCAGGCTGAAGGTGAGTGGCAGTGTTCTGCCACTCAGACTGGCTGGGCCAGATTTTTGGGGGGCTGCAGGAGCCCCCTTTAGGCCGGGGCCAGGGGCTGCAGCCCATAAAGCCCCTGCCTTAATCCGGCCCTGAATGCCAGCACATATATTGATTAACATCAAAATCCTGCCTCCCATCCAAGTGACAGTTGGGATCTGGGGATCTTCCTGTGGGCAACGGGAGAAGACCATTCCCCCACGCTCAAATAATGGTGCAGGACCTGAGCTACTCAGACACTCCAGATGTACCCTGGGTAAGGCTTCTGCCTCACTTCTGCAGAAAGAAGGATGGAATGATCCACAAGGCAGCAGATTCTCCAGCACTGCTTGAAAAGCTGCTATGTCACAAGCACATTAAATGCAACAAAGGAGAAGCAGGATACCCATGAAAAGGCATGTGCCACTGGGCAGGATAGACAGGGGAACCAGATGGCATCAGTCTCTCCCCAGCCACCTGGAGATGACAAGATCTCATCTATTTTAGGCACTTATAAATAGGCTTGACAGAATTTGATTTTTATTTCTTTATGCATTTTAAAGTTTTCATCATTTTAAATTTCCAGAATTGTACTATATTGTGGGGGGAAGGAGGGTCAGGCAATTATTTATGACAATAGACAATGAGATTCAAAAGCTAAAGCTTTATAATCATTAAAACACAAATCGTCAACATCATATGTCAAAATATACAAAACCAAATTGAGTCAAACTCTAATAAATTTTCTTATTTTTCTTACTTTGCCTAGCTGAAAATTTCTGTTATTACTGACAGAAATATGTTTCCATCGGTTTGTGTGTGCTCAACGACATTGGCATTTACTGACAAAAATATAATCCTTTGGAGCCTGCTTATAAAGCGTTTATTTAGGATCTTAATGGTGGTGGACAGAAGGACATTCAGTCCACTTACAGAGTATTTTCCTTCATTTGAGATACTTTGGCCATTTCTCCCATGAAATGTAACTCGGTAGCATCTCTAGTTCAAAAAACACAGGACCCAAAAATGGCCCTTTAGGCACTGATTTTGCTTGCTTTCATAATGGATTGACTCCAAGCTAGAAAAAGCTTCACCATTGCGGTGTAGGCTCAGTTGTGCTTTAAAGCAGAAAAACAGCTCTGAATCTGTTTCACATATCCAAGCCAAAATGTGGAACTCAGTGCCCCCGATAGCTCCATTATGCATGACAATATCCCTCATTCTTTGCAAATCAAACACTTCTCGTTTGTCTGGTAAATGAAAGCTACAAAGGAAAAGTATAGTTTGTGTTCAGTAGAAATGATTAATAATGAAGGAAGAAGAGGAACCAAATTGTTTACCTTTCTACCATTCACTTTGAATGAATGAACCAGTTAGAAGAGTTTTACCTTTACAGAAAAGTGTTTCTTCTTGGGAGGAAACCAGACAATGGCAGTTGAATGAATGAATGCCCGCAGAGGTGTTAAGGATGTCACTAGCACATACGCTTTGATTATGACAGAAAGGTCTTGTGCTTTAAAGAGCTCCTTTTGGTCAGCTGGAGCGGGTACAGAACTTCTAGAAAATAAGAAAAATAGAGTGTTAGGTTTCTTCTATATCAAAAGGACAATGAGGTAGAAGAATACTGAAAATAGGAGTCTTTCCAGGGAAGTGATATAAGAAATGAAACTACGTTGGTTGGAACATTCTTTGTACCAAGTCTGTTTTAATGCGTGAAGGATTTATTGACCATAAATTCCAGTCAAAACACTATAGTAAGAGGGAGTTACAGTTGAGAATACGTATCAAGAACTTATGGGTAAAAAAAAAAAATCACGGAAATTTGTTATTATTACAAAAACAGGCATAACCAACCCAGGAAATGCAGAGTGAAGGTTAAAACTTAAAAGAAACCCAAACATGTTAAGGAATGGAAATACAGAGTTAAGACACCCAACTTATTTTAATTGTACCCCTTGGTGACAACAGAAAGAAAAAAAAGGGAGAAAGCCTACACTCTCATTAATAAAAATGTATTACATTTAAGTAATTACATATATGCAGAACTATGTACACTAAAATGCCTTTAATATGCTCATAAGAACAGCGATGCTGCATCAGACGGTAGCTCTCTAGCCCAGTACCTTGTCTTTCACCCTGCTGCCCATTCTCAACTTCTGGCAAACAAGACTAGAGACACTTCAGAGCATGGTTTTGCATCCCTACCCACCCAGGCTAATAGCCACGGATGTGCCTATCCTCCATGAACTTATCTAGTTCTTCTTTTAACCGTATTATAGTCTTCGCCTTCACAACATTCTCTGGCAAAGAGTTCCACAGGTTGACTGTGCATTGGGTGAAGAAATACTTGCTTCTATTCATTTTAAATCTGCTGCTTATTAATTACGTTGCCAACCCTAGATCCCTAGGTCTTGTGTTATGAGGAGAGAATAACACTTCCTTATTTATTTTCTCCATACCAGTGATAATTGTATAGCCCTCTATCATACCCCTTAGTCACCTCTTTTCCAAGCTCAGAAGTCTCTGTTTTATTAATCACTTCTCACATAGAAGCTGTTCCATAACCCTGATCATTTTTGTTGCCCTTTCCCAATTCCAATATACCTTTTTTCAAATGGGGTGACCAGATCAGTACACTATATTCAAGAGGTTGTTAGTTGCCCCAATCTGTGCCCCATAAAATGGCCGCCACCTCCCACATAGTAGAGACCCTGATATGTATGTTTAATAGGGACTTCCCCCTCAGTTCAGCCATATGTCCATTGCCCACTGGCTGATGACCACCCACTGCTTAATTTGGAACCCCAATTTATTCCCTACCTGGGTTTCGTAGGGGTGGGTTAACCCTCTCGCCCACTGTGTAGGTGGACCAGCAGGGCATGTATGTGTACGTGCCACATGGCTGCCCATGCTTGCCCCCCCCCGCAAGGGTGCATAGAGGGCTCTAGCCCAGAACCTGGAGAGCCAGTAGAAGTTGCCCGGTGCCCAAAAAAGGACAAGGGAACAGGACAGCACTTTACTCCCCTTCCTACTGCAGCAAAATTGGGCCAATCGCAGACCAACACGACCCCTGCAGGAAACGGCCTAGGCAATAAAACCACCTTTGCCACGCAGAACGAACGAGAGTCCCCGCGTGTCAACTGCCAGGCCTGATCAACCTGCCTGCCAGTAGGAGGCCCTCCCGAAAAGTGACGGCCCGTGTCACGTTAACCCCCCTTCGTCCAAAACTCATCATGCTGTTGCTGGTCACCTGCTTGATGGTTCTGGTATGTATGTGAACTCGTGTTTCCCTCTATCAGTTAACTTCCCTTTAGAGATAAGTTGTAATGTAGAATGAGTCTAATCTTACCTCTGTTTAACTCAGGGAATAACCATTGAAATAGCCTTAGGTATTGCTGTTACTATTATTGTATTGTGTATTGGATTTTGTCTGTTTATATTTTGTTTGTGAGCCATTAAGAGGATTCAAGAAAATGGATCATTTTAAATGTTAGGTTCTGTGTAGCTTAATGTGAGTTCAGGCTGCCAGCTCCCTACTGCAGAAAACTCACTTGTGGTTTCCTGTGTCCTGTCTGAAACCAATTTCCAGACTAAGCTCAGCTAGCAGCTTGGGTGTCAGTTCGGTTTTGTAATTGGGAAACACACCAATAAAGCTTGTTCTTTTATTATCCATTTGAGATTCCAGAAATCCTCCTTCTCCAATCCTTTACCTGTTCCTGTCAGAGGTGAGAGTACCAGGTATTTATATAGAGGCAATATGATATATTCTATCTTATTATCTATCCCTTTCCTTATGATTCCTAACATTCTGATAGCTTTTTTTGATTGCTGCTGCACACAGAGTGGATGTTTTCAGAGAAATATCCCCAAGATCTCTTCTTGAGTGGTAACAGCTAATTTAGATTCCATCCTTTTATATGTATAACTGGAATTATGTTTTCCAATGTGCATTACTTTGCATTTATCAACACTGAATTTCATCTGTCAGTTTGTTGTCCAGTCACTCAGTTTTATGAGATCCCTTTGAAGCTCTTTGAAGTCTGTTTTGGATTTAACAATCTTTTGTTTTGTATCATCAGCAAATTTTGCCACCTCATTGTTTATTCCTTTTTCTAGATCATTTATGAATATGTTGACCAGTATCTGACCCAGTACAGACTCCTCAGGGACACCTCTCTCCATTCTGAAAAATGACCATTTATTCCTCATCTTTCTTTCTTTCTTTGAACCAGTGACTAATCCAAGAGAGGACCTTCCCTCTCATCCCAGTTCAGCTTACTGTGTTCAAGAGCCTTTGAGGTACCTTGTCAAAGGCATTCCAAAAATCCAAGTATAGTATATCCACTGTATCACCCTTGTCCACATTCTTGTTGGCCCCTAAAAAGAATTCTAGTAGATTGGAGAGGCATGATTTCCCTTGGCATGAGGTTAGCTCTCCTCCAGTCATCTTGTACAGAAGCTGATTTAAATGATAGGTTACATACCACATTTAATAGTGAATATTTCATGTTCCGGTGGTTACTATATGGCAGTACTAAAGAGAGTCATAGGCTTGCCAATTTTCCTGGAGGTTTGTTTCTTGACATGACATAATCTTTAATTAAAGATTAATTCCCAGGAACTCCAAAACAATCCTGGAAGGTTGGCAGTGACAGAGTCATGAGCAGAACTGCCATAAAATATTGTAAGGAACTATGACACATGGGAATAGCTCTTTATAAATTAGTGAACAGAAAACTGGGCAAGCTTTGATTTGGAAATGATAGATACATAGTAGGTAGGTCACTTATCTGGTATTAAACTGGACAGTCCTGTTTTCCTAGGATTTGTCTCCTATCCAATACTCAGACAAAACCAGAGGTGAATTGTCCAATATTGGATGGGAGATGGCCTTTTGAAGAATGTGCCACTATGTCCTTGCAGGCGTGACATCACTTACAAGGCCATATCAGTGGGGTCAGAGCAGCACACTCTTAAAAATGGTGTCCCCTGTGCAGCATGATCTCACACCAATGGTGGTGTGTGGTCATGCCATTCCTGGAAGCATCAAATTTGTGGCATTCTGGGAACACTTAAGTGGCTACACTGTAGGGATGCCCTGCTGTTGGTCATTTGCACCAATAGTTTGCCAAGAAATAGCTGTAGAATTGCATTGTTAACATCCAGAGATCGAAAATTAATGGGACCCCCCCCCAATCATGAAATTGGCAGAAAAGTCATGACATTTTTTTAAAAGATTGGTTTTAGGTCAGCATCTTGGTTTTTAAACTCCCCTTGCCCATCCCTGTGATGTGTGCATGTGACAGTTAGTGTTGCCCTCTCTCCTACATGCACCCGGCAAGGTGATTTTGGCCCCTGCTGCAGGAGCTCTCACCCTCACAGCTGCCCATCTCCTTCCCAGAAAATAATCTTGTCCCCCAACCTCCATCAGGTCTGTCCAGACCATCACCATCCCATCACTTCAGGCCTCCTACCCCAGCAACTCCCCCTGCCCTCAGTTCACCCTCCCAGTACTTTCCCCATCTGCTCAGAACTCACCATCAATACCACTCCCCCCAACCTACCATCCTCCATCCTCCTCACTTCAGCCCCCCCTGCCACCTCTAGGCCATCGTTCAGGCCTCCCAGCCTTATCTTTGCTCCTCTTAAGGTTCCTCACACTCCTCAGGCCTGGGAGGAGGGATTCAGTGGGGTCCCCTTTCTCTCTTCCCTGGCTGGTAGGGAAGCACCCACAGTAGCAGCTACCATAGCCCCACCCAGGGCTTGACAGTGAGATCCTAGCCCCATTGTCACAAGTTCTGGGCTTAACAGTAGGAGCCCCCACCACCTTATTTGGGGCTTAACAGCAAAATCTGGCCACATCACCCCGGTCTTGACAGCAGCAGCCTGGCCCTGCCACCTCACATGGCTGACAAGATTTCTAAGTAAAAGTAAGCCTCACTTTTGGAACTCTTGAGTGACATTCATTTGAGAGTTCTATTGCAAGATCATAAGCGAGACTTAATTTTCCTCAGAAACTGCATCTCTTGCAAGCAATTCCCAAGAGTTGGCATGTCTGAAATAAAGCACTCAAACTCAGGAAAATCATCATTTAAAAGCTAGACATATTTACATTTGGGCAAATTCACTGATTTAGTGAATTATTCTGGCTAAGGTGTACTATGAATCATAACGTTAACTCAGTTAACGATATAAACAAATGACTATAAAAAGTCTAAATAGACTATAAATAGGATAGTTTAGACAGAGATCTATTGATAAACGACATAGGATTCCTGTATTCTGTTTCCAGTGCTGTGTGACATTCAGCAAGGCATAAAATCTTTTCAGGCCTCAGCTTACCCAATGTTAATTGGAATTAATAATACTTACCCGCCTCAAAGGGGTTCTGTTGAAGCTTAATAGTGTAAAAACAAATCTTTTTCTCTCTTCTGCAGCAATGAAGGGCATGACAATTCGGGAATATATCTGTACAATTTATTAATTTTGTATCAGGTTATGAACCGTAGGCATCTATGTGAAGCTGCAGATCAGATTCCGTTTTGAATGTGAAGACTTTTGCCTTCTCCACAGTCTCTTTGCCCCATGTTGGGTTGAGATTCTAAAGGCTAGCAGCACAGAATAACAACAGAGGGCAGTTGACTGTAAAAACCCTGCCCTTGGAAAGCTATATTCATTCTAGATAAAGGACTGGTCCCTGCCCAGAATAACTCAATTAGCAGAGAGGAACTCGCCTATGCAACAAAGTAACCTGGCAGGATTTTGTGCTCATGTGAGGAAGCTGGAAAAGGAGTCCCCTGACACAGAGGGCTAAGGTTTAAAAAGGGAAGAAGCTGTTCTGCTCAGCCACAGCACTCCACTCCATGAGGAAGAAGCAACCCACCAGCATGTAAACACCTCCAGAGGCAGGGGACTCTGTGAACCTAGATGGTCTCCCAAAGCCTCACAATGGAAGGGCGAGCTAGAGAGAGGCACTGTGGTTAGAATGCCTTTTGCTTCGTATGAGCTGTACTGTCTTGCACTTTGTATGCATAAGTAACAACATAAATGTGTTAGACTCTGCAGAAGTGTGTTTTAACTGCTTTGCAATTACTGTGTGCCCTGGAGTGAGCAGGGAAATTGAAGTGTTCCCCTATTGGTTTTTGAATGTTGTGATTTCTGATGTCAGATTTGTGTCCATTTATTCTTTTGTGTAGAGACTGTCCTGTTTGTCCAATATATAAGGCAGGGGGGGCATTTCCAGCATGAATAAATCGTATTATGATCAGGAAGCTTACAAACATCTCTCCAATACAACATTCTACAAATCACTTCTCTGTGAACCCACTGAGGAACACCAAAAGCAACTACAACACCTACACAAGAAACTCCCTGAAGCAGCACAGGAACAATTCAAGTCAGACACAGCATCAAAACCTCGACCAGGGATATTTTATCTGCTATCAAAAATCCATAAAAAAGGAAATCCTGGACGCCCCATCATCTCAGGCATTGGCACGCTTACAGCAGACTTATCTGGCTATGTGGACTCTCTCCTCAGACGCTATACTATCAACACTCCTAGCTATCTTCGAGACACTACGGACTTCCTGAGAGAAATCCAACCCATTGGTGAACTTCCAGAAAACACCATCCTGGCCACGATGGACATAGAGAGTCTTTACACCAACATCCCACAAAAAGACGGATTACAAGCCTTTAGGAGAACCAGCCCAGATGATGCCACAGCAAACCTCGAGGCTGAACTTTGTAACTTTGTACTCACCCACAAACATTTCAGATTTGAAGATAGTTTATACACTCCACACAGGAGATCCACTTTCTGGACACTACAGTGCAAATTTGAGATAGCCACATAAACACCACCCTATACTGAAAACCTACTGATCACTATAGTTACCTCCATCCCTCGAGCTTTCATCCAAGAAATACAATACGATCCACTGTCTACAGCCAAGCCCCAAGTAAGATATAACTGCATTTGCTCTGATCCTTCGGACAGAGACAGACACCTTCAGGATCTCTCTCAAGGATTCTTAAAACTATATTACCCACCCGCGGAAGTGAAGAAACAGATTGACAGAGCCAGACAGGTACCCAGAAGTCAACTACTACAGGAGAGGCCCAAGAAAGAAAACAACAGAACACCACTGGTCATCACCTACAACCCCCAAGTCAGATCTCTACAGCACATCATCAAGGATGTACAATCTATACCACATGATGATCCCTCACTCTCTCAAGCCTTGGGAGACAGACCTCTCCTTGCTTACAGACAGCCCCCCAACCTTAAACAGATACTCACCAGCAACTACAAACCAAACAGAAACATTAAAGCAAGAACATATCCCTGCAACAGAACACGTTGCCAACTTTGCCCCCATATCTACACAAAAGACACCATCACAGGACCTAATCAAGCCAGTTACTCCATCAAGGGCCCATTCACCTGCTCGTCCACCAATGTGATTTATGCCATCTTGTGCCAGAAATACCCACCTGACTTATACATTGGACAAACAGGACAGTCTCTACACAAAAGAATAAATGGACACAAATCAGAAATCACAACATTCAAAAACCAGTAGGGGAACATTTCAATCTCCCTGCTCACTCCATTGACGACTTGTTAATAGTGGTGCTCAAACAAATGAATAACAAATCACAGCTTCAAAGAGAAACTGCAGAATTGGAATTTATATGTAAATTAGTCTCCATTGCCTCAGGGTTAAACAGGGACTATGTATTTTATTCTCATTATAGCACGTGATTTGATCTCACCTTCCTCTATATGCTGTTCCCCAGTGTTTGAATCCCAACATCTATTTTGATTTGCTGTTACAGCCTGACCTGATCCTGTGTCATACATTTCCCTGCATTTAATTTCCTCCCATTCTGTATATTCCCCATCTTCAAAGCATCTGACAAGTGGGATTTTCTCCCATGAAAGCTCATATGATAAATAAATTTGTTAGTCTTTAAAAGTGCCACAGGACTCCTTGTTTGTTTAGCTGACCTAGACTAACACGACTACCCCTTTGGAACTTAAACTGTAACCACACCTTTGTTGGGGGGAGTTCTAGGACAGGGTGTGTTTAGGTAACTGGTTCATCTCAGAGGTCAGTTCTGGTCCTGGGGGCCAAAGGCAGATGGGTAGAGGAGCACCATCCCTGGAAAAAGGTAGCAAACTGAGAATCAGTGCCTAGGAAATGTGCCAGAGAAGCTAAGAGGAACTAGTGCTGCTGCTGAAGAAGCTTCATCCAACCCTGCAGAGCCGAGATCCAAAGCACAGAGGCTTGGCTTCCCCATACAGCCTGAGTACTAGTGGAGTGGCCAGGATTTGTAGAGGGTTGTAGGCAGCAGAATCTGCATGGTTCTGCTTAAACACAGGCAGGATTTGGAGAACCTATATAGGAAAGGCATATTCAAATATGCTATAGAGATCAGCTTTATGGGAGCTATCTGCACAGAAGAGCTTGTGGGGGAAGGCCAGAACACAAACAGGTTTATATATCTGTCACTGTACAGACTTACATATTATTCAGCCATATGTATGTATCTTTATCTACCTAGGTAATTAAATGATCCTTATCGCAATAGCTGAAGGTGTGTGTGTGTGAGCTACTGCAGTGACAATGGACAAGTAGTTACATGCATTGATAAAATGCTGCTGGGTTTCTGGTCCTTTCTGCATGCTGCTTCCCTGCCTCTTGCACAAGCATCCTAAGACACATATACAGACATGCAGAACATGATGATAAAAAACCATTATCTTACAGTAGTGCGCTATTGGTCTGGTTCCACGAGTACCACAGATTGGCAAAATTTGTCCTTTCATCACCCTCACTTGACTTCACAGACTGAGAGAGGCCACCTGCAATGTTTGACTTTGACAGCATGTGCTGATCCAGGCAGCTAGGGAAAGCAATGGGAAGGTGCAATCCTGAAAAAAGTCCAAGTAAATAAAATATATCGTCAACATACTGTTAAAAGGAGCAAGTTGCCTCCTGTTAAATGAAATATAAAATAAAAAAGGCAGAGAAGAGTTACAGTCATCAGATGACTTGGTAAAATGATAAATTCTTGGGCTTCTTTATGGTATTGGAATCTGCTAGTAGAGACTCTCACACTCACAAGGAGTTCCCATTCAGTTGCATGATCTGAGCCTTAGCCATCTTCCCACTTTTCATGTGTAATGGTTATTCTATTCATTGCAAGACTCTGTGTTACAGAACTCCCTCCATGCCACTAAAAAGAAACCCCTTATTTCTCAACATTGAATAACTTAGATGTAATAGGGTTTAATACTGTGGGCTTTACACAGTCAAAACGACAATTGATGTTGATGGAAGTTTGTCTGAATGAGAACTGTGGGATACTGCCCACGCTAAACACACAGAACACAACAAATAATAACATACTATTTCTTTGAGTACAATTTTCGACTTGATTTTGTATCTGTTGAAATCCATGAGAGTTTTGCCATTGACTTCAAAGAGAGCAGGAGAGGCCTTTTATTGCAGAACTAAAGCAAATAGTATTAATAATCAAAAGATCATGATGTACTATTTACCACTAGGTAGTAGATTTTCTTTTTCATTTTATTGACAAAAAGGTACAAAGCCCTTGCATTGTACCTTTTTTTTTTTTTTTTTGGTCCGGTGTGGTTTTCATTAACTACAATGCACTCCATTTTTAGACATTTCAAACGGGTAAGTAATATTCAGGGAAAAGTCAAGCTGTTAATATTATTTCCAGACCTCATTTTAGCATCAAACCACAGTGTGCTAACCTTATTAAATAATTTGTAGAACTTCCCTTTTAATACAGATTCACTCCATTTCAATATATCAACTTAAAAAGAAAACTGAAGCTGTATTATTTCAAGTGGGGGGATATAAGCAGCCCTTTGCTGAGTGTAGAGCTCATTTTTAAAAAGAGCCTCTATTAAAATAGCATTGTGAGGGTACGTGTTGATTGTCTTTCAAAGATTCCTTATTAAAACACTCAGTTTGTCTTCTTGCAAGCTCCACCTAGGCTCTGAAAGTCCATTTGGGCTCTTTGCTTCATATGACTCATTCACAAGGCTTTAATGGCTTTGCAGGTCAAAATCAGGCCCTCAGTTACCCATGTGCACCCTTCATTGTCACCTTTAATGTTAAGTTTGCAACGCTGTTGCACAGTTGTAAGTGACTTGAAATTCATGCACAATTACCAGTATGTTGATCTTGCATAGGGAGGAATAGTCCCTCAGTTGTGTGGGCCTGCAGCTCTAACAAGAGTAAAATCAGTAAATTCTTATTTTAGTCACTTAACACTGTCAAACTCACCTGCCTTTGAATATACATAAGAGTAACTCTGGTCAGCAAGACCATTTTCTCACATTCACTCTTCAAAAGTCAGGAGCATTTTAAGAGGTTGGGTTTTTTTTTGTTGTTTTTAGTTGTATGATAGGGTATAAAAACTCTGGACAGCAAAGGGTGAAAGAGCAGCTCTGAGTACATAACTGGCTTCCTTTTAAGCTCCACCCCTCCACCCATTCGGAGCATGCTTCACTTGGAGTCAGAGCTTAAAAGGGAGCCGATTAGTTCATTGAAGGGTAGATAGAGATTATTATGGAAAATGGCTGGCTTTGGGAGTTCTAGCTGCCAGACCAAGATGCAGAGCTGTAGCTGCTTTTATGGGTGGGAGATAGGAGGCAACCTATGTGGAAGTGCTGGTAAGGACAAATTATGGCATGCTATCAGCGAGTGGGAGGTAAGAAGTGTAATGTTGACTCTTTGGAACAGCTTGTTTTAAGGAATACATCAACAGGAAAGATAGATTAAGAATAAATCCATGTTTAAATGTCATTTATTAACAAGACATTAAAACCAGCCAGGACTGGCTGAGCTAACCCCTAATGTTTAACTCTATTACTATGACAATAAGGGAGCTGGCTTGCCATGGCAACTCTGGCAATTAGGTGAGACACCAAAATATTCAATATATTCCTCCCCCTGCAATGAAAATGCCCCTTTAATAGAATAACCAAAATAAATGACAGGAAGTGACCTCAGGAGGCTGGCTTGAGGCACCCCAGGGTGAAAGGCACTAGACAGGTCTTCTGGGCTCTGGGTTGGAACAGAGTGGAGTGGGAGGGCCCAGGTTCCTCTACCACTCTTACAGCAAGCAATAGGCAGTGGATTCTGAACCCATTCACAGGCATCAAGCGCCAGATGTTCAGGCACAGGGTGAGTTTCAAAACTGACAGTGGATAGTGCTCAACCACAGGGGTGGTTTATGCACGCAGATAATGAATGCTCAGGCAACAGTATGCTCAAAACCTCATTATTCCTGGAAAGGCAGCTGTCAGCCGCTCCTCTGCTCCCCACTGAAGATGTCAGCATAATCCTCTGACTCCTCTGTGCGCATTGTTTTCCCAGAACCCAGGGCTACGCACAATACTTGTACCAATCTATCTATGTCAGTTAGGATGCACAGTTATACCCAGATAAATAGCCTTATGCAACTCTAGCTTAATCCCCAACACTAACAGGAATCAGCTGTACCAATATAAACACATTATAACTGTGTCCACGCTAGGTGGCTGTACTGCTTTAAGTAGCCCCATTTCAAACTGATCGAGTATTACGGTTGTGTGTTCAAGCCCAGGGAAAAGAACCGCTGCCAGACTATCATTAAGAATGTGTACAGAGGGCTGAACACTGGTCCCAGTTTTTCATTACACTAGAGAAAAAAGACTTTAAAATGCAACTTATTTGTAATTGTATGTGAGACTGACTGTCAATACTCCTTATGTTTACAAGACCAAGATGAGGAAAACCAGGCAGAAATCTCCAACCAAAGAGGAAAGCCTAAATTTTAGGTATCTCAGCCTCCCCATTGTCCCTTTAAGAAGTAACACTGAAGGCTGATATCTGAGCATGCTCTATTTGGAGGCAGGGCTTAAAAGGGAGCTGGTTAGTTCAGTGAGGGGCAGACAGAGATCCTTAGGGACAAGGGCTGGCTCTGGGAGTTCCAGCTGCCAGACCATGATGGAGAGGAGGAGCCGCAGTGAGAAGCAGCTTTTATGGGCTCGAGATAGGTAGGCAACCTATATGGGAGTGCTGGGAGGGACAAACTGTGGCATGCTATCGGCAAGTGCTATCTGCTGACACCTGCACACAAATCCAGAGTGGAAATGTGCCTCCATGATCCCAGCATTACTGGGAGCCAGTTCAGCCATTTACAGTTCAGCACTATTTACAGCAGCTGTTCCAGCATCACAGCATTCTGGAGTGTAGGTGTTCCCAGGCCATGCCCCCTCTTTCTCCAGGTCCCCCCACCTCCTGTGTGCCTCCTGCTGACAAGGAGGGAGAGAGGTGGCACGTAGCTAGCTATAAGCCTACTGTGGAACCTTTAGGGCTGCTTTGTGGTCATTTTGTACCACCACAGCTGGTGCAAAGTGGACAAAATACACAGGTGAGTTCAGAGTCGTTTTCCGATGTACCTGTACGTTGGTGAAAATGAGGAGTAACTCACTGGAATTACAACAGTGTAAAACTGGTGAAAGAAAGGAATTGGGTCCCGTTCTATTATAACTTGATATTGCTGCAAACACATTATGTGTAAATCAGCAATCTCAAACATAAAGTCGTGAATCATATCCCAAAATGCCAAAAGATTTGCTTAAAATCGAGGTTTTTTTTTTAATGGGGGGGAGGATTCTTTTTATTGCCGAGGTTTCTGAACTTTTAAGATTCCTGTTTAAAGCTTTTCTCCACAATCATGTAAGCTTTTTTTTTTTTTAATTAATGCTGAGATTCTTACAAAACAGCAAATATCAGGAGCTCTGGTTTTAGGGGAACACTGAACGTCATGAGTCTTGTGATGCAATTCTGAGAGCTGGCAATATTGATTCACTCAACTGTTCAGAGGCTCTCTCCCATGGCTTTGATGTCAATTAGACAGATACAAATTAGAGCGGGGCTTGACCTGCAGTGTTCAGATCCTGAGCTGGATTCTGCTTCACATTCAAACTGCAAAGTTTCAGAGATAGGGTTTTGGTTCAGGCCCACCTCATATACACATATAATGCTGTTTTCCATAAAGGATTCATTCGTATGAAAAAACCAGGCATTTTTATATTGGGTACATCCTAATCTAAATGTTATGGGGCTCACTAAATAGATTTTGCAATTCAGGTTTCAAATACTTGAGGGAATTTTAAATTTTCTATATAGTAAGTCACAGCAAGGGACATGACATGACTTAGCAAGACAGGTAGTGTGGGACAACTGAAGCTTGGATAATCAAAGTTATGCTGTACACAGAGCAGCAAATGGAGATAAATAAATTACAGTGCTTTTAGATTTGATCAGATAGAAGTATCAAAAAAGTGGAATTAGAGAGAAAAAAGTTTTCCCTTTTTTCCCCTCTGTCTTTTTGTTCTGCTTATGATCTTGGTCACCCACTGTTTGATAGTTTGTTTGTTTTCTAATTCCTCTCCAAACCTCCTCCCCCATCACTCCACTGAAATGGGCCACCAAGATAAAACGAAAGCATTTTTTTCAAATTTCCTTCTGATCATCTGTTTTCATTTTATTTTGCTTCTTGCATGAATATCCCACTATAAAAGGCACACAGCAATGATTACCAACTGCTATGGCGTAAAGGAAAATGGAACTAGTGATAAGTAAGTGAGCAAAGTTATTTTCTAAAATGGAATATCCCTGCTTAGGAACATGTATGTCATTATCAGTAAGTCATTGAACAGGACATGGAACTTGAGGCTACAACAGATGTAATGTGCACATAATTTTGCCAAATAGCCCTTGTGGATGAATGCCCAGGACTGAGTTGCCTTGTTACTCCCCTGCCTCCAGCGAGAGGGAAACTTGTTTCTGCTTAACTGGGTGTCAGCTCTCTGACACCACCAGCCTGTTAGCCTCCCAACAATCGCCTCTCGGCTGTGCCAGCCCCTACTTTGCCTGAAAGTTTAACCGTACATGTACGCTTTGCCCCTCTGAAGTGTTTCCCTGTAGCATCAAGCCTTTATCCAGTGAAAACTCACAGAAATACTGGGTCTGCTGTCCCCAAGGGAACAGTCTACACAATAGTTTTTGTGATTCAACTGAGGATCAGCACCTTCCTCAAAAGCACAGCACTGAGATATATTTACAATGTGAAAAACAATAAGTTGATTACCAAAGATTATAGAAAACAAAATCATAACACACTTTCTAGAGATTAAACTTAACCTGCCTAGAGCAATCTTATCTCACACAGAGCCTTTTTGCAGCATTTCCAATCAAAGCTAGTTATGATCCCATTTTCATGAATATAATCATGCTCAGTTTTGGTTTCTTCCCATGTAAAGGACAGCAGGGTGCCTTCCTTGTTCCCCAGCAGCAGTCCTCTAAACTGCATTCCCAGCTAAGGGTCTTTTTCCCATGCTGTTCTTTGCTTCCTGTTAAATCTCACAATCCTTCATCTGTGTTTTGCTCAGACTGGTGACTGAGAATGAGAATTTACATTTCAACAGGTACATGGATAAACATCTCTGGTCTGGTAGGAAAACAGTTTCACCTCTTCTGGAAATTAATTAGTTGATACAAACTATAAAAATATATTCCAAAGGGGTAGCCATGTTAGTCTATTGTAGAAAGACAACAGAGTCCTGTGGCACTTTTAAAGACTAACAGATTTATTAATCGCATGAGCTTTCGTGGGAGAAAATCCCACTTCGTCAGACGCTTTGAAGATGGGAAAGTTACAGAATGGGAGGAAATTAAATGTAGGGGAGTGTATGACATAGCATCAGCTCAGGCTGTAACAGCAAATCACCAACACCTATTTTGATTTGCTGTTACAGCCTGAGCTGATGCTATGTCATACACTCCCCTGCATTTAATTTCCTCCCATTCTGTAACTTTCCCATCTTCAAAGCGTCTGACGAAGTGGGATTTTCTCCCACGAAAGCTCATGCGATTAATAAATCTGTTAGTCTTTAAAAGTGCCACAGGACTCTGTTGTCTATAAAAATATAGTTCTATTTTATATACATGATTCCTGATACTGTAGACGTACAGATATTTTATGATGATTGGGTGCCGTATATAGGAAAGATGACTATCAGTTACATCATATAGCCACCAGTTACATCATTGCAGGAAATCTATGTCATGTAAGGTGTCAATGGAAAAGTTATGATTGGCTTTGTATAATTATCCTGTTTAAATCCATGTATCATCATTGTATCTGAAATTAAGAATACCGGCTATGTATTTGTATCTCAAATATGTTTGTTCTTGGGTAACACCCTCCAGATAGAATTTACATCAGGGCTAGACATCTATGTATTGAAGGTCCAGCAAGGACACTCAGTTCTCACAATGGGCAATAGAAGAAACTCATCCTACCCAGGTAACTCTTCCTCAGGCTGCCTCATGCAGCAAGGGGCCAATGGCCACTTCCTTTGAGTCACAAATCACGTACAGACATATGATATGCTCATGTGACTCTGGATTTCATCTTGGACCCGTAATGTTCCACCAGCAGGGCTGGTGGCTTTGTTTTGGACAGTAATTTTCCATGCACATAGCAGAGGATATAAAAGGACACCTGCAACATCTCAATTTTGTCTTCATTTCCTGTTTCATTTATCTGGATTGGATTTCTAGGAAGGAAGCTTTGAACAAGGACTGATGACTCCCCAATCTGTTTGGATGATTCCAGAGAGACTTTTGCAAGATAGCAGTTTATTCCATTACTACTGTGAGCCTGATCTATGAACACTGAAAATCATTCGTATGTATATGATCTTTTAACCTTTCAATAACTCTCTCTTTTTTTCCCTATTATTAAACCTTTCATTTTCAGTCACTAAAGAATTGGCATCAGCATGATTACTGGGTAAGATCTGAATCCCTTGGGATTGGAAGGACCCTATAGCTGATTAAACTGATTTTCAATAATCACTCATCATAAAGCCCATAGCTGTGTGGTTAGCCGAGAGCTGGAATGCCTAAGGAAATTGCATTTTTCACTTTGTGTTAAGCAGTGCAGTGATACAGAAGTTCATCTGTGTTACTGCCTTAGTATAATCTAATGATACAATAACCACTAGTTTTTGGGTAAATCTGCCCTATTTTTCAGCTGTCTCTCCTGCATTTGGCATATTCAGCTGTAACCCAGTAAAGCACGGTAACAATGACATTGATAACCAGTGGGTCGCCGGCTTTCCTTTGATACCTTACCTGACAATCAGGATAGTTCTGTAACCTCCATGCACACTTATGGGCTCCTTTGCCAGCTGGCATTAAGAGCTTCTTGTGTCATACTTACAATTTAGGGCTTGATCCTGGTTTCACAGAGAATCGCACCGTTTTGAGAAAAAGGCAAGTCTATGTGATTGGGGATTCTCTGCTGAGAAGGACAGACAGGCCTATAACTAGAGCTGATCCAGAGAACAGAAGGGTGTGCTGCTTGCCTGGAGCTAAGATACATGATGTGGATCTGAGGCTGAAGAGGATCCTAACGGGAGCGGGAAAGAATCCCCTGATTGTCCTTCATGTGGGTACAAATGATATGGCTAGATTCTCATTGCAACTTATCAAAGGAGACTATGCCAAGCTGTGGAGGACTCTCAAAGAACTAGAGGCTCAGGTGATCTTCAGTGGGATTCTGCCTGTCCCTAGAGGAGGACAACATAGGTGTGAGAAGATTCTGATGATCAACAGATGGCCAGGCAGTGGTGTTATAGGGAGGGCTTTGGGATGTATGGGCACTGGGAGGCATTCATGGACAGAAGACTGTTTGCTTGGGATGGACTTCCCCTGAGTAGGGAGGGAAACAGACTTCTAGGAGGGAGGTTAGCTCAACTGATTAAGAGAGCTTTAAACTAGGGAGTCCAGGGAGATGGTTGGGAGATACCCGGACAATCTCCACACCTGATATTAGCATTGAGAGGAAGGAAAATGAAATAGGAAAGGACATAGATGCAGGGAGCAGTATGGACATTAGAAAGAAGGGAAGTGCAAATACTGGTCTGATGGGCGACGTTGGCAGTAGTACAACACTGCCACGTTGGAAAAGGAATGTGAGTGAAGCCAAGCAGCAAAAACTAAAATGTTTGTATACTAATGCGAGAAGCCTAAGTAGCAAAATGGAGGAATTGGAACTACTGGTAGAGGAAGTGAAACCAGATATTATAGGGATAAGGGAAACATGGCGGAATAGTAGTCATGACTGGTGTATGGGTATTGAAGGCTATGTGGTCTTTAGGAAAGACAGACTTAATGGCAAAGGTAGGGGAGTGGCATTGTATATCGATGCAATAGAATGTAAAGAAATTCAAAGTGATGGAATTAGTAAGACAGAGTCTATCTGGCTTAAAATCACATTGGAGAAGAAAACTACTAGAGTTTCTCCTGGGATAGTGCTTGGGGTGTGTTACAGACCACCGGGATCTGATTTGGACATAGATAGAGACCTCTTTAAGGCCTTTAAGGAAGTAAACGCTACTGGGAACTGTGTAATTATGGGAGATTTTAACTTCCCAGATATAGACTGGAGGACATGTGCCAGTAGCAATAAAAGGGCCCAGATTTTCTTGGATGTGATAGCAGACAAATTTCTCCACCAAATAGTTTCTGAACCAACGAGAGGAGATGCAATCTTAGATTTGGTATTGTTCAGTAGTGAGGCCCTCATAGAGGAACTGGTTGTAGGGGACAACCTAGGTTCTAGTGACCACGGGCTAATCCAGTTCAAACTGAATGGAAGGATAAACAAAAATAAATCTGTGACCAGAGTCTTTGACTTAAAAAGGGCTAACTTAAAAAAATTAAGGGAATTAGCTAGGGAAGTGGACTGAACCAAAGAACTCATGGATGTGAATGTTGAGGATGCTTGGAATCACTTCAAGTCGAAGTTGTAGGAACTATCTGAAGCCTGCATTCCAAAGAAGGGGAAAAAAATTTATAGGCAAGGGTTGTAAACCAAGCTGGATGAGTAAACATCTCAAACAGGCAATTAAGAGGAAGCACAAGGCTTACAAGGAGTGGAAGATGGGAGGGATAGGAAAGGAGGGCTACCTCTTGGAGGTCAGAACATGTAGAAATCAAGTGAGGAAGGCCAAAAGCCAAGCAGAGTTAGACCTCGCAAAAGGAATTAAAACCAATAGTAAAAGGTTCTTTAGCCATATAAATAGGAAGAAAATAAAGAAGGAAGAAGTGGGACCACTAAACTCTGAGGAGGGGGTGGAGATCAAGGATAATCTAGGCATTGCTGAATATCTAAATAAGTACTTTGCCTCTGTCTTTAATGAGGGTGATGGTTAGCTGGGGGATAGAGATAGGGTAGCTAATGGGAATGAGGACATGGAGGTGGAAATTATCATATCTGAGGTAGAAGCCAAGCTTGAGCTGCTTCATGGAACTAAATCGGGGGGTCTGGATAATCTCCATCCAAGAACATGAAAGGAACTGGCACATGAAATTGCCAGCCCTGTTAGCAAGGATTTTTAATGTATATGTTAACATAGGGATTGTACCGTATGACTGGAGAATTGCTAATGTAGTTCCTATTTTCAAAAAAGGGAGTAAAAGTGATCCATGTAACTTCAGGCCTGTTAGTTTGACCTCAATAGTATGCAAGGTCTTGGAGAAAATTTTGAAAGAAAAAGTACTTAAGGATATCGAGGTGAATGGTAACTGGGATAAAATACAACATGGCTTTATAAAAGGTAGATCATGCCAGACCAACCTAATCTCCTTTTTTGAGAAGATAACAGATTTTTTGGATAAAGGGAATGCGGTGGATCTAATTTACTTAGATTTCAGCAAGGCATTTGATATGGTTCCACATAGGGAATTATTAGTTAAATTAGAAAAGATGGGAATTAATATGAAAATAGAAAGGTGGATAAGGAACTGGTTAAAGGGGAGACTACAGCAGGTCATACTGAAAGGTGAACGGTCCAGCTGGAAGGAAGTTACTAGAGGAGTTCCTCAAGGATCAATATTGGGACCAATCTTATTCAACCTTTTTATTACTGACTTTGGCACAAAAAGTGGGAATGTGCTAATTAAATTTGCAGATAACACCAAGTTGGGAGGTCTTGCCAATACAGAGGAAGATCGTGATATCATACAGAAAGATCTGGATTACCTTGTAAACTGGAGTATTAGGAATAGGATGAAATTTAATAACGGGAAATGCAAGGTCATGTATTAAGGGACAAATAACAAGTACTTTTCCTATAAGTTGGGGATGCATCAGTTGGAAGTGACAGAGGAGGAGAAGGACCTGGGCGTACTGGTTGATCACAGGATGACTATGAGTCGCCAATGCGATGCGGCCGTGAAAAAAGCTAATGCGGTCCTGGTGCATAAGAAGGGGTATTTCCAGGAGAGATAGGGAGGTGTTAGTACCGTTATACAAGGCGCTGGTGAGACCTCATCTGGCATATTGCGTGCAGTTCTGGTCCCCCATGTTTAAGAAAGATGAAGTCTAACTGGAACAGGAGCAAAGAAGGGCTACAAGGATGATTCACGGAACGGAAAACCTGCCCTATGAGAGGCGAGTTAAAGAGCTTGGCTTGTTTAGCCTAACCAAAAAAAGACTGAGGAGAGATATGATTGCTCTCTATAAATACATCAGAGGGATAAATACCAGGGAGGGAGAGGAATTATTTGAATACAGCATCAATGTGGACAGAAGAACAAATGGATACAAACTGTCCATCAGGAAATTTAGGCTTGAAATTAGATGCAGGTTTCTAACCATCAGAGGAGTAAAGTTCTGGACTAGCCTACCAAGGGGAGCTGTGGGGGCAAAATATATAGTTGCCTTCAAAACTGAGCTTGATAAATGTATGGAGGGGATGATATGATGGGATGGCTTAGTTTGGCAATTGTCCAGTTTTTTACTACTGGTGGGAGTCTGGTGGGAGAAGAGCCTCTACCAGACTGTAAAGCGCAAGACCTATGGGTTATGTCTACACTGGCAAGTTAGTTTGAATTAAGGAGGCTTAATTTGAACTAACTAAAGCCATGGCTACACTAGGCTTTAGTTGGTTCAAATTAAGGGCTTCCTTATTTCGAACTAATATGTTCGAATAAGGTCTTCAAACTAAAGGGTTAATTCGAACTAACTAGTTCGAATTAGCCAATGTGGCCATGGTAATTCGAACTAATTTCTTAGTTCGAACTAACCGGCCATTTAAATGAACGGGGATCGCTAATTCGAACTAACTAAAATTAGTTCGAATTAGTTAGTTTGAACTTACTAATTCAAACTAATTTTAGCAAGTGTAGACATAGCCATAGTGCCCTAACACATGCAGTGTGCCACAGACTAACATGGCTACCCCTCTGGAAACTGCTGAGTTAAGGAATATGAACAACAGTAGAGTTGATAACAATCTGTTCCAATGAGTAAAACTGCTTTTAGTTTAATTGAGACTCACCAAGCCCACCCGGGGCACTGTTTACATGGCTGTTGGGATGGCTAGTACATGATGTGATAGGCGGATCATGACACTGCAGATGCCTGTGAGGTGATAATGCTAATTATAGGTAACAACAAATAAAGTTTGCACAGACCTCCCTCAGAGTATATGTAAGTGTAATTAATTGACTATTAGCATCACATATTGAACTGCCAACTGGTAACAGACAATAAATTAACAAAATTCAAAGTGCAAGGGATGCTTGAGGCACGATACAGACTAAATAATTGAGTCTTTTCCCTTTTCCTTCTCTTTTTATCCTTAGATTTTCAGACAAGGCTTTCATTTTGCTTTTTATTTTTTAGTTTTTTAAAACTATGTTCAAGGCATAATAACCTACAGCTGACAGATATAAAACACGGGGCAAAGAATGATTAAAGCTTCTATCACTGCAGGACAAAATCTCTTTTTTCAAAGCTGTGTATCAGCTGCCTGCTAGAAATATTTTAAGACCATTGAGTTACCTCAGGAGCTCCTGGTTGTTTAATGAAATACAAAACAGGGAGGGAGTGTGAATCTGAACGGAAGATGCTGCACTTTCTTCTGACCACACCGCCTTGTAAATAGGTTTTTCCCATGTAGGAGACTGTAAATTCAACACATCAGCCCCTGCAATTTCTGTCCGATTGTTTTCTTTCAGGAAGAAGACTCCAAAAGAACAAGAAGAAGCATCAGCCCCAGAAGCCTCTGATTGCTGGGAGACTCATTAGAGATCGTGAGCACTGCTTCCTGGCCTCTCTTCACTTGCTATGGTGGCTCTAGTAGGATTTATATGCAGAGCGCAGAGAAGGAGAACAAACTACAATAATCCTGAATGAGTTGTCTATCTATGCAGTGATATCTGAAGGTGACTAATGATGATAAGTCTTCTCTTCCTGACACTCAGCCAATGTTTCACACAGAGGTGCCAGATGTGTTGGAAGAACCTCCTATCATAATCTGTGGTTTGGAGCTGATCCCTTTGGGTGAGGAGGTCCAATTCTTTGCTGGTGCTGCCTGTCAGTCTCTCCTTCAAGAAGAACAGGGACCCAGTAGCTTTAAAGGAAGCATGTTTGGTCTTTATTCAAACAGCCATTTCTTGACACTACCAAGTAGTATCTAAGGCTGCGTCTACACTTGTAAATTAAGTCAATTTAAGCTTGCTTAAGTCGACTTAATTTACCTTGCATCTACACTACAGTTTTCTTAAGTCGACTTAAGCAGCTTGCTTAAGTCGACTTAAGGAAAATAAAGTCGACTTAATGAAAATTAAGTCGACTTTATTAAACCTAGATTTAATTAGACTTAAGGCTTAATTCGACTTTTTAAAGTCGAATTAAGCCAGTGTAGACGTGGGGTAGCCCTAAGTTGTCTTAGGGCTACCCCAGGACTATACCAATGTCCTCCCTGCCAGGGGAGGGGGGGCACAGGGGGAGCCTGGCATGACCCCCAAAGGGCAGGGCAGAGCCCTGTGTGACGCTGTCTGGATTTAGGGAAGCATTTATTATATTTTCTATTAATATCTCATAAATGCTATAATACATAGGAGTTATGTCATGTTTGGTATCAGTAGAAAGGTAGTAAGTTGCTGGGAATGATTATATAGTTTATGTGTAGGAATTGTATTTGTATTAGAAGTTAGGAATTTGGTGTTATATCTATATTTTAACTTGTGTGATTCTGTGAAAACGCCACAGACAGGAGGCTGTCTACAACCATTGTCTCCTTAATGGCTCATCAGATTTCTCCATGGGCCCATTGTACTTGGGAGCTTCCTTAACATTAAGGACACAATGGTTGTAGAGGCTCCCAAGTACAATGGGCCCAGGGAGAAACCTGATGAGCCATTAAGGAGACAATGGTTGTAGCCAGTCTCCTGGCTGGGGCGTTTTCACAGAATCACACAAGTTAAAGTATAGATATAACACCAAATTCCTGACTTCTAATACAAATACAATTCCTACACATAAACTATATAATCATTCCCAGCAAATTGCTACCTTTCTATTGATACCAAACATGACATAGCTCCTATGGATTATAGCATATATGAGATATTAATAGGAAATAATATCATAAATGGTTCCCTAAATCTGGACAGCATCACACCCTGCCCACATGCCCTGCCAGGGTCCCTGTCCCCCTTTGCCCCATTGCACACAAGGGGTGCCCCCCCTGCCACTGTGGACCTGCCCAAGGTCTCCCTAGCCCCTAGAAGTTGACCTAGGCATCCAGTGTGGACGCTCTAGGTCAACTTTGTAAGTTCCCCTTTAAGTCGACTTTAATTTCAAGTGTTGACGCACTAAGTCGACTTAACTGAGTCAACTTTAAGTTGACTTAGTTAAGTCAACTTAGTTAAAGTCGACTTAAAATTACAAGTGTAGACATAGCCTAAGCTTCTAGTTCTGGTTAAGCCTATGGAAAAGGTTGTGAGAGACAATTCTTGGAGTAATTGTATGCCACTTACTTCCCTGAACCTAACAGTCAGGGTTCCAACCACAAGTAGCACATACTTGGTGCCCGTACTGGTTAGTTCCTTCATCTGTCCTTCATACCATGGAGTATGAGGTGCTGATGCAACTGTAGTACCCATCAGAAGTGGATGTGATTCTTCATCTATAGTTTCATTCCTCTGACACAGAGTTTCCTAGTGTCAGACAATTGCTTTCTTATCTGAGGGAAATGCAGGATATTATAAAATTCTCTGCTGTCATCCCTTTTCTTCTGTGAATGTGTGAGGTTGTTAGGACAGGAGATGAGGATATATAGATTGAAAAGCTTTTGCTATGCAGAGGATACTAAACTTTATACCTGTATTCCATTCAGCCCAGTGATTGCAGTCAACTATTTCAGTCAGTATCCTAGCAAAATTAGGGCATGGATGAGTGCAAATTGTCTAGAATTTAGCCTGGCTAATATTAAAATAATAATGTGGTGGGTACAGGAATGCAACCTGAAGTGGCAGTTCTTTGCCTGGTTGGCTACAAGGGAAGCACAGCTATGTTTTATCTTTACTCAGGTGCAAAAAATAAAAAGTAGTGGTGATTTCAGAGACCAAAAGATGTTGAGTAACTAGGAATAAAATGGACTGAGATCAGGTTGTGCTCATCAAATTAAAAAGGCCCTTCTACTCAAATGGCTTCAGCAATACAGTTCTCCTGTCTGATGAAGAGATCAGCTGATCTGAAGCAAAGCTCCATGATTTTCTATGGTCCCGAGAGAACATCCTAAAATGATGAAAGAAAACCTCCAATTAAGAATGAAATATACCTTATGTCTTGAACCATCCAAAGAGAACGGGTGCCTCTGAAAACTAAGGAAATATTGAGTGTGCAAAACAATGTAATAAGTCATATGGTAAATCTTTGTCCCAATAATGTCAAGGGGAAAACTCCCATTGACTTCAATGGGGTCAATATTTCACCTCAAATATTTACATTTTTTGTCACTAATTTGACATGTTTCTAATTTTGTTTGTGGTATGCACATTTCTGTGGTTTAGGCCAAGAGGGAAAAGACGCTTATTTTTAATACCTTAGCCTAAATTTTCAAAACTGACTAGTAATTTGCATTCCAATCTGATCTTCAGAAAGTGCAGAACTCCTACCCTATGAAAATCTAGCCCCCTTAAGGGATCTCAAGTTGAGCTCCCCAAAACTGAGCCACTTCAAATGACTTGTCACTATTGAAAAGTTAGATAATTGTTATCTAAACTGTGACTGAAGTAAAACCCAGTCCGTGGTCAACCAGATCTAGACAGAAAACAATTTAACTTGTGGGCTAAAACCTACTGAACCCCATTTGAAATAACATTTGTTAACTTTCAGCTTGAGAAACCCAGCCAGGACTATTCACTATCTCATTATTTCAAAATCTACTTCTTTGTTTAATTTTCCTCCTAAAAATTCTCATCAAATTATTTCACTTTAGGGACTAATCACCTGCCACATTTGTTGTTGTTTTAAATACTCTTTTCAATGACATATGCAGAAAAATGAGTCTTTAAATTCAAATTTCTGCTTCCTTTTCTTGTAACATACTAACAACTACAATGAATAAGAGAGATTTATTGGCTTTATATCTTCCAGAACACCTTGCTTTTGGGTTAGGATTATATGTGTCATCCTGCATACCAAAACCAACATTTACAGGCCAGTTATAAAACTCGGGAAAAAAGTTACTTATAATGAAAAAGCTGGCACAACATTAAGAGCCATCTGTATAATGATGCTCTAATACCCCAATAAAAGACGGTATAGCATGTGACTGAAGACCAATTAGTTCAACTCATTTCTCTTTTTTAGCCTTTTTTTCTTTCACAACACATCACATTTGCCCCCAGCTGAGATCGGTGCTGAGCACTGTACAGACACACACTAAAAGAGGATCCCTTCCCCAGAGTTTATAATCTAAATAAAATAAAAATATATACATAAATAGATCAGGATTAGCATTCCAGAGTTTCAAAAGCGCTTCATAGGGCATAGCCCACAGCCACAATACTGAGACGCTTATTTGTGTAGAGACATATTTAAAGGCACATTGGCAAACAAAAGCAAATCTATTTTTAAAAATGTACACTACCCATCACCAATATGTTAGATTATTAAAATGGAAAGGAATGTTTAATCTATAATTTAAAGCTCCCTAGGGTGGATTTGCAAAAGATCTTTGGATCCAGGCCCACTAATTAGAGGGGAGCTAACCCACAGACGGTCACAGCAGCTGGTAGTGAGTCAGAACAGCGCAGCTGTAAGCAGCATGCCTCACAGATGATTGCTGCCAGCCAACCACCTGCTGCTACAAAATCACAACTGGGGCCCCAGGGACAAAAAGAGAAGGTGAGGAATGCCATTGCGCCCCCCCCCACAACCTCAGCCACTCATGTCATGTGGTAACATGTCCCAAAGCAAAGGGAAAGGAGGGAAAAGCAACGGCTACCACAATTAATTTTTCCTAGCCACCTTCCTGCTACACCAACGGAACTGGAGAAGACAACGAAGGGCTTCGTGATTGCCATGTGCCTTGCTCCACCCCTTAGCACTGTGACACACATTGACCACTGTGGCACCAAAAGGCGAGGGGAAGGCGGACAGGCTGGGGCAGCTAGCTGGAGTTTGGAAAGCATGCCACGTGCAAAGTGTATTTGTAGATGCCTAGGTTGAGGTGGAGTGCTTAGTCAAGAAGAAAGTCAGGGAGCCAGTCTCATTGCTGTCAACAATCCCAATACTTTCCCAAGAAAACTCTCTAAACAGATGGTTGTGTGTGTGTTATGGGTCCTTCTGTACATCACCATCAGCATGAGGCGTAGAGTTTTTCTGCTTCTCTGAATCTTCTTTATCTATCTATCTATCTATCTATCTATCTATCTATCTATCTATCTTTGTAGGGAGAGGGAATTCCCTGGCACCCAATCTAGTTCTGAATACACAGCAATTGTTATGGGGTTCTGGGCCCAAGCTCCCTAAATCCTCTCCCCAGTGATCCATAGACTTGAAGACAGAAGCAGCCAGGAGTAGTCTCTTTGGCTATGTCTACACTTGCTAAAATTAGTTTGAATTAGTTAGTGTAGCCATGGCTTTAGTTAGTTTGAATTAAGCTTCCTTAAATGGAACTAACTTGCCAGTGTAGACGTAGCCTTAGGTAGTCCTAAATAGCACCTATCTCACGGCTGCTCACCACATACAGCAACAGCAGAACCAAGAAACCAAAAGACCATCACATGGGCCCATCACATCTATATGGAGCAGGAGGCAGGCAGGAGCAGCAGCTTGCAAAGGACCCCTTCTTCCTCCCCAGAGACCCCTCCAGACAGCTACCACCATGTAAAGGAGCAGAAGGACCCAGCCATCCCAGCCCAAGCCTCCCAATACTAACCTACATCTTCCAAATGGACTTTTAAATCCACTTCCATCATTAAACATGACCCACTGCCATACCTACCCAGCATCCAGCAACTCTCCTCTTCTGCCTTGCTCCATCCCACCCCTTCCCTCTCACATAAACTCCATCCTACTTACCCACCCTTTATGACAACATTCTCCTATGCTCCTGAGACTTTCTCCTCCTCCACATCAGCCTCCCTCTTCCCTTTCACCCATGCCTCTCCCTTCCCCCACTCCACAAAGAACTTCTCAGGAACACTCCCAGGATGGTTTTCTACACACAAACCAAACGTGTTTTCAGTCTGGCTACACTATTTTATTGTGAAGGGGTGGGGAGAAGAAGTGCTACAACGTCTTGTCCTGTTAACAACAGCCATTTTGAATTAACTAACAGGGAATGTGTCCCTGCAGCCAGGCTAGGGGGGGCCCATTTCACTCTTAAAGGAACAGCAAAGATCATTTAAAAAAGGAAATGAGCATTACGAAGTTGGCATAACCTATCAATGGAAACACACTCTTACAACTTAAAACCATCCTCCCAGCCTCATTGACTGTCACCCCTTGCTCTTTCTCACCTTGCCTTTAGTCGATTGTTCTCTCTTTTGTGTAGCAAACATGCACTTTACTTTTTCTATTAGATAGCTAAGACTCTTAAAATGCTGAATACATGGTAAATACAAAACACACAAGGAGTCCTGTGGCACTTTTAAAGACTAATATATTTATTTATCACATGAGCTTCTGTGGGTCGCCCACGAAAGCTCATGCAATAAATAAAGGTGTTAGTCTTTAAAAGTGCCACAGGACTCCTTGTTTATTTTGCTTAACTAGACTAAGATGGCTACCCCTCTGGAAATGGTAAATACAGTAAAACTAGCTGACTGGGCATCTTGAACAGGAATGGATGAGTTCCCTCATAAGCAGAGACAACAGGAGCAGCAAGACCAACTCTGATTTTAAAAGAAAAATTCCCATGGGCCACTGCAAGGGGAGAGCCTGACTGTAGATCAAAACTGTTCCTTTCAAGGATGATTTCGAAATCCAGGAGCCTACTCAACCAAATCTAGACTATTGGTAATTCTGCTGTCTGGGCTGAGAGGACAAGTCTGTCAGGAAGTTCTGACAAGGAAAGGAAGGAGGAAAGAGCTAGCTGTCTGGGATACCGGGAAGGGATCTGAACTCCTGGTGGACCAACCCCCTCTTTTTGCACCATTTATGCTGTTGCTTTATTTTATGCCTGTGACACTCCATACAGATTGGATTCACTTTCTGGTTCTCATGTACAATGCTATTCTGTTTGGTTTCTCAAACTTCAGGGGAACATTTAGATTAAAAACAGGCATAGATGTTTAAAAAAAAAATCTTAAAGACACAACTACTGGTATTAATTTGGGGGGGAAAAAACTTTATTTACAAGACTGAAATTAGAGACCTACTCTCATTGAACATGTCTTTATAAACTGCCAAAATCATCACCAGAAATTGAGACTATGTCTATAATGTAAATGCAAGTGTGACCACAGCTTGAGGAAACACACCTGCATTACCTTTAATGTAGCCAGCATGGCCAAAAATAGCAGAGAGAAAGAGCTCTACAAGTCTATCTATGATTCTGGGTAAGTTCTCACATTGCTAGCTTATGTTGAAGCCTGTGCCACCACGTTTTCCCTGCTATTTTTAGCAATGCTGGCTAGACATAAGTTAGTGTGGGCATGCCTACCTGAGCTGTAGTCACACCTCTGACAATATTATAGACATAGTCTGTATGGGTAAGGGCCTGAGTCCTAAGAAGTACTGAACTCCCACAACTCCCAGTGTCTTCAATGGGGCTTTCGTGCCTCTCAAGACCAGGCCCTTTATCTACTGAAGTAATAATGATATGAAGATGGAAAATTAATGATCTGGATGATGGGATAGATTGTGTGCTTAGTAAGTTCGTGGATGACACCAAGCTGAGGGGAATGGTAGACACGCTGGAGGGCAGGGACAGGATCCAGGAAAACTTAGACAAATTGGAAAACTGGGCCAAAAGAAACCTCGTGAGGTTCAACAAGGACAAGTGCAAAGTCCTGCACTTAGGACAGAAAAATCCCATGCACTGCTACAGGCTGGGGACCAATCGGCTAAGTAGCAGCACTGTAGAAAAGGACCTGGGTGTTATGGTGGACGGGAAGCTGGATATGAGCCAACAGTGTGCCCTTGTTGCCAAAAAGGCCAATGGCATATTGGGCTACATCAGTAGAAGTGTTGCTAGCAGATTGAGGGATGTGATAATTCCCCTCTATTCGACACTGGTCAGGCCGCATCTGGAATACTGTGTCCAGTTTTGGGCTCCCCACTACAGAAAGGATGTGGACAAATTAGATAGAGTCCAGCGGAGGGCAACAAAAATGATTAGGGGGCTGGGGCACATGACTTATGAGGAGAGACTGAAGGAACTAGGCTTATTTAGTCTACAGAAGACAAGACTGAGGGGAGATTTGATAGCAACCTTCAACTATTTGAAGGGTTGCTCCAAAGAGGAGGGAGCTAGGCTGTTCTCGAGGGTAACAGAGGACAGAACAAGGAGCAATGGTTTCAAATTACAGCTGGGGAGGTCAAGGTTGGATATTAGGAAAAACTTTCTCACTAGGAGGGTGGTGAAGCATTGGAATGGGCTATCTAGGGAGGTGGTAGAATCTTCATCTTTGGAGATTTTTAAGGCTCAGTTAGACAAAACCCTGGCTGGGATAATTTAGGGGGAGTGGTCCTGCTTTTTAGCAGGGGGTTGGACTAGATGACCTCGTGAGGTCCCTTCCAACCCTATTATTCTATGATTCTATGCTGAGATGACTATTACAGCAATTCATGGACACCAATGAAAAAACATGACTTGGAGGGGAAATCTCTCTGCGTGGCGAGTGCCTCTTATGTTTGTGGTTTTGTGGCAGCAAAATAATAAAGCTGTTTGAATTGGCTGTTGTCCAAATAGCACAGAAAAGCTGTCCAAAATGTTTCAAAGCCAGACTGCTACAAAATGAATGCAATTTCTGAAATCCTTGGAACTTTGTCAGATCTACTCTGTTTTCTTCAGAACCTCTATTACATCAGACTACCCTCTAATGCATGTCCCAGAGCAAAGGGAAAATGTGCAAGAGCAAGGGAAAATGTGTCAGTTAAGACAACACTATAAACTTAGCATGGGGCCAGTGTGATCTCAGTTGTATGCTAGAAATCCAGAATAGGGCCACTGACTCTGGATAGTCACTGGTATAAATGAAGTCAGAATTTGTCTCCACAGGGTTTAATTAGTGCTTAACATGGAACATAGGGCTTTGTGCAGGCCCCCTGCTCTGGGCTGAACTTCACCCTTACTAAATTAGGATTCTCTGGCAGCAGGCCTGTAACCTTTAAGCTTTTCTGGTTGATAAATTTAATGTACAAAGACTTTTTAATATCAGTATACTATGTCAGACTGGAAGCTAAGCTCCAACTCCTACTCCTCCTTCATGCAACAACATTTTTGTAAAGCTGGATAAACATAGTCCATTGACCCAAGAGCTTTGAAGTGTAAATACGAATATATGGAATAATACAATATAGTGTGATATAAAGGATGTTTGTATTCTAAAAACTCTGATTTTTCCAGTTTGCAATGACTAATGATGCAGAAGCTTTAGTTGAAAGGATCTTTTATTAGGATAATGCTTGCAAGAGATGTCTGAAATGGACTATCACTCGTATTCTGTTTTGTTTTTAAACGTTGCTGAACAAAGAATACACAAATATGAAACCTCACATTCCAACACATACAGTATCAGCCTTATTACTAAGCAGGTCAAAGGATCTTCAAAATTTAAGTAAAGTGAAAGAATTTAGAGGATTACCTGGGAATGCTCTAGTTATCTGACATAATCCTTCTTTTCTGCAAAGCAAGTGCTGAATCTCTGGAAGTGTATTTACCTGAAAATAATACAGAGAAACTCTAGTGACTTCATCAGTAGATGCAACTGTCTTTCACAAGCCTTGCATGTTTAATTTAATATCATTTGTCAGGGACACCTCCTGTGTAAAACTCCTATTGATGTCCGTGGGGCTTTAGGACTCTGCTGCTCTCTGTGACCTGGAAAATGGAACTCTGAGGTGGGAACTCAACAAGGCAAAGTTTCAGACAGTTTTTCCTCCCCTTGGCTGCTGTGCTTCTGTCCCGCCCGTAGTTTCCACCTCCACAGCTTCTTACTCCTCTACCTTTCTATCAATCACCCCTCATTCATAGCACAGGAAGAGCACTAGAGAAGAATGATGGCTGAATGTCTAGAGTTTTAGCCTGGGATGTGGAAGACTTCTGCTAAGTTCCTGCTGTGCCACAGACTTCCCTTGTGACCTTGGACAAACAATCACTTAGTTTCTTTGTGCCTCAGTTTCCCATCTCTGAAATACCCTACCTCACAAGTCTGTAGTGAGGATGAATACATTATGTGTATGTATGTAGGACCTATGTCCTTAAGACTTAGTAGTAAAGTATCATACAAAAGCATACTATGTGAAGTAATCAACCCATCTCCAAACAACACTTGGCAGATGAAATCCTTATGCTAAGCCGAGCTCGCAGAGGAACATAACAATATTCATGATACTGGATTCCAGCATGATTTTATGTGGATAATTATTTATCAGTAACATGGCTCGATTTTATTTCCATCCTAAATTCCTTTGTTATAGGTTGGGCCGTAATGTACCCTGACATATCTAACGTTCCAATCAGTATTGCTACTACTAGCAAGATTTTGGCTGTCAACAAAACCAGTTATGGCTCAAATGAATGATAGTGGGTATCACTCCTGTTCAATTAAATGTCAATACAATCTCGATAGAGAAATGCTGCCCTGAGCAAAAGGCAACTGACTGTATCTAACACTCGACTTCTTTAAGTGTACAGGAAACCACTGTACTCCAAGAGGATGTTCTAGCAGCAGAATAGAAGGTCGGTGCTTTTAGAAAATCAGGCCACTAACTTAGTTCCCCCTTACCTATCGATTTGCAACCTATCTATGGGTGCATCTACACTTACAAATTAAGTTGACTTAAGCTTGCTTAAGTCGACTTAATTTCCTCTGCATCTACACTACACTTTCCTCCTCTGCATCTACACTACACTTTCCTTAAGTCGACTTAAGGAAAAATTAAGTCGACTTTATAAAACCTCCTGTTAAGTCGACTTAGCCAGTGTGGACGTAGAGTAGCCCGAAGTCAACTTTAAGTCTACTTAGGGGGCTCCAGGGCTTCCCCACTGCCCTCCCTGCCAGGGTGGCTGGCACAGCCACAGCCTGGCGTGGCTCCCAAAGGGCAGGGCAGAGCCCTGCCCATCCTGCCCCTATGCCCTGCCAGGGTCCCTGTCCCCCTTTGCCCCATTGTACCCAGGTACAATGGGGCAAAGGCTGAGCCCCCTGGCACTTGGCATGGGGTGCCCCCCCGCCACCGTGGACCTGTCCCAGGTCCACCTAGCCCCTACAAGTCGACCTAGGCATCCAGTGTGGATGCTTTAGGTCGATTTTGTAGGGTCCCCTCTAAGTCGACGTAAAATTTGAGCGTGGACATGCTAAGTCGACTTAAATTAACAAGTGTAGACATAGCCTATGGTACTCAGTTTTCAAAATCTTGGCCAAACTGTTTATATAAACCATGTCATTCTCACTAATAGGAATTAAGGTATACAAGCCACTTCTGAGTTAGAACCATTGTCCTGGGGCATGAGCAAGGGTCTTTCCCCACAAGCTCTTCAGAGCAACCAGCTGTCTGTTTTCCTCATCTTCAACTGTCAAGGAGTCACCCTGGTAGGTGTGCTGAAACCCCATTAGGCAAAATCAGGGCAAAACCCACTATGCAGAGGTGGCTGGCTCATCTCTTATCCCATGTGTGGTTCATTTTGAGCATGTTTTCCTGCACCACTGTTGTAAGATGGGACTGTGTGAGCCATAGGCCTCCCACTGTGATTATTTATTGCTTTACTTTTGATTTGATCATATGTTTAGTTTTTGGCAAAGGAGCCCCAGTTAGGTACTTTTTGTAAATATTTATTGTAAATCTAAATAAATGAACATTAAGAGCCAAAACGGTTCTCTGTGCTGCATAGATATAAAGGAAGCCAATCATGCTTAAAGGAATTTACAGTCAAATGGCTTGAGCCCAGATTTTTAAAGGTATTTAGTACCCAAGGGGATTTTTAAAAGTGCCTAAAACAACGAGAGTCCTGTGACACCTTAAAGACTAACTGATTTCTTTGGGCATAAGATGCATCTGACAAAGTGGGCTGGAGCCCACGAAAGTTTATGCCTGAAGAAATTTGTTAGTCTTTAAGGTGCCATAGGACTCTTGTTGTTTTTGCTGTACACAGACTAACAGGGCTACCTCTCCGGAAATTGTTAAAAGCACCTAGGTGCTTAACTCCCATAGCAAAATCTACAGGGCAGAAGTTACTGGGAGTAAGGCACCTAGGTGTTTTTGAAAACTGCATTAGGCACCTAGCTGCATCTTTAGGCACATAAATAGTTTTTAAAATCTGATCTTTGGTCCTCATGAGAGACCCATTCCTTGGTGTACAGTTATACATGTGCATAAGTCTTTGCATAATCAAGAGTCCAATCAGAGAATCAATACAAATTATATATGTACTGGTATAACATGTCAGATGAGGAATTAGTCTTGAATCAGTGGGGATATTTATAGATTCCAAGGCCAGAAGGGACCATTAAATCATCGTCTGAACTCCTGTATAACACAGGCCATAGAAGTTCCCCAAAATAATTCATAAAGCATACATTTTAGAAAAAAAAATCCTTTCTTGATTTGATTATCACTAACAAGCTTTGTAGAAGAAATTGATCCCCCTAGCAGATCTGTTCTCTGTTGTGCACCTGTAATGTACCCTGACATATCTAACATTCCAATCAGTATTGCTACCACTAGCAAGATGTTGGTTGTCAACAAAGCCATTCAAGTGAATGATAGTGGGTATTATATGTCAATTATATGTCAATACAATCCTGATATGTTTATAGAGTGCAATTTTGTGTCTGCAATTTTTATTTGTGAAAAATTTTTGCAATGATACATCAAAATGGGCCTGCATTTTTGTTCCTACATTTTTACTTGGATAAATAACTATAGGCAATTTAAGTCACATAGGCTATGTGTACACTTGCAGGTTAGCTCGAATTAAGGAAGCTTAATTCAAACTAATTTAAGCCTTGGTGATACTAGGCTTTCATTAGTTTGAATTAAGGACTTCCTTAATTCGAACTAATAAATTGAATTGCTTGATTCGAATTAACGATTAATTCAATTCGTTTATTCGAACTAAGTCAATGTGGCCATATTAGTTCAAACTAACTGTTTAGTTCGAACTAATCGGCAGATTGACCTTCCTGCAACTGACTAATTCGAACTAAGCAAGTGTCCTGCATGGCCATGGCTAGTTCGAATTAGCATTCAAGTGGGGCCATGCTAGTTCGAATTAAGTTAATTTTAAGCTACTTTTAATTAACTAATTGGAAGTAGCTTTTGTAAGTGTAAACATAGCCATAGATGTTTGCATCTTCAAGTCAAGTATTTAATCAAGTACTTGATAACTACATAATTTAAAGTGTGCCTGCAATATGCAAAATTCAAGTGGAAAAAAGTAAGAGCAATTGCAGACATCCTCGGCTAACATTGGCATTAATCTGCTATTGACAGTGTGTGTGCAGATTGCTGTACCATGGAGGTCCAAAAGGATTCCTGTTGAAGCTCCAAGAGGCAGCATGCAGTCAGTTGTAGGACCAGAGTCATTGTCTGACAAGATGCTTGTACTATGTTTGTAAGATGACAATTATATACATACACAGTATAGACAGAGCTACAGATACATGTTTATATTTTAATTCCCAGAGACAATCCAGTTCTTACATAAGTAACACAACTTCAATGTACATTTGGCTGAACTGGTCCCCAATCATTATGAAACTCTGAGTGTGTTTTCTACCTGTTTCTCCTCATTCCTAAAGTTTCTTTTCTCAAAGAAACATTTTTTTACAATTTGCTTTTACTTCTGTATGTTTTGGGTGATGCATGACAGTTGAATTCTGATTGTGGCATAGAGTCCAGAAATTTACATCGGGTCAGAGAAAAACATGACATCAAGCTGTAACAATTTTCATTTTCTATGAGCATCAGAATATTAAACTACATGCAACTTGAAAGCATTAAGAAATTGCTCTTGATCTCTGGCTAGGATATCTAAAAGAATGCAAATGTGATATACAATAAACATCTCTGAGTAGGCCGTGAACTTGGAAACACAGCTCGGCTCTACAGTTTCATGAACCACATTTTTAGACCGTAAATTGATAAATGAATGCTATTTTTGTCAGTGGGTGCTGAAAATGTGGGGTGTCCCAAACAAAAGAAGACATGTCAATACTTTACCTTCTGGAATAATTCTAACTGACGCAAGCCATCTATTTGAAAACAGTCTGTATCATCCATTTTACTGGAAGATAGGCAAATCAGAAGATCCCAAGAGCTTATATCACCTATTAAAAGGAACAGAAACATACTGAGAAAGAAATATTATGCAATTCCGATCTGCATGGAAAACACAGAAAGCCAAATCACAAGGATTGGCAGACTTGTTAGAGTATTAAATACAGCACAAAGTGAGGGAGGGATGGGGTGCTTTACTTTTCTCTCCAGCATCAAAATTTTATTTCATTTCATTATTTTTAGGTTTTGGGCTAAATTCAGAGCTGATGCATTAAGAAGTGTAGGTAAGATTCCCCACACCTGCTTCCCTGATGCATGCTAAAATGGTATAATTTATACATTAAGGATCTGGAAGGTATTGTATTAGAGTTGAGTACCCCTTCCTAATTTAATCTGCTCCTTTTCCAGGCCCAGCTTCCTTGCACATATAGTTTTATGAGAGATGTCACTATGTTACACAATCTTCCAAGTTCTTTTTTTTCCCCCAAGCATGAGCAAGTTTAAGTCTTGCAAATACTGCTTAATTTATTATTGATTTGGTTGTAATGTTCTGTGTAGAGGAAGCCTTTAGAAACAGCAAGACAGTTTGCTCTGCTAGAATCAGTTCTTGGTGCACAGTTATTTCCTGGAAACTGGGCATTGGATTTCTAGCGTGCCATTTGTCATCATCTCTATTCCAAGACTGGTATATATGAGGAAATCAAGTAAGTTACACTTAGAATATACCTAGACTCTAGTCATTTTTACTTCTCCCTTGGGAAGCTGACCTGGAAGACCCCAGAATTTTGCCACCACTCAGCAAGGAGGGCAACACAGGTATCAGAGGCGTGGTTTGGAAAAAGAGGGAACAGTAAGTTATGCCAGTTTACACACACATATTCAATGGAAGACAGCATGCAAGTATAAGTCTAAGGCTGCCTAAGCTAATGTAAGGTTGTCTATCTTGTACTGCCTTATCCATCTGCTCTGCGTCGGGTCCTTTGAGTATTGTTAGACAGGCACCCAAGTTCTGGCATCTTTTCTCTCATACACATCCTTAGCCATTTAGACTATCCCAGTCTCTTTTGGCTATGTCTACACTTACTAAAGTTAGTTCAAATTAGTTAATTCAAACTAACTAATTCAAACTAATTTTAGTTAGTTCGAATTAACTTAATTCAAACTAAGAAAATTTAGTTTGAACTAAGCTTAGTTCGAATTAGTGAATTGCATTGAGTTCAATGGGCCGGTTAGTTCGAACTAAGCAATTAGTTCAAACTAACATGGCCACATTGGTTAATTCGAACTAACTAGTTCAAATTAACCGTTAGTTCGAATAGCATATTCGAATTTATTAGTTCGAATTAAGGAAGCCCTTAATTTGAACAAATGAAAGCCTAGTGTAGCCATGGCTTAAGTTAGTTCGAATTAAGCTTCCTTAATTCAAACTAACTTGCCAGTGTAGACATAGCCTTTAAGACAACCAGATTAGGCGAGCTATGCTGAAGGCACAGACATAGAGAATCAGAAAATGGGTAGACACTTGAGGCACATGAAGCCAACAGAAAAGACTTTCAGAAGGGACAAACAAGTTGGGGAAGACAGAAAATGGAAACTAAAGACAGAGCTGGCTTAATCTAATGCCATTTTGGGCTCAGCTCTTAGTAACTCTTGTGGTGCTGGTTAGTTTTTGTTCCAAATTCCATAGCTGGAAAGATTAAATGTATTTCATTTCATGCTGCCCAGGCTGTAGCACCCTTTATTTGTATAAGCCAACCTGAAGACCTTGCCCCATGACAGCCTCCATAACAGTTTTTTGCAGCCTTCCCTTCCCAAAATGTAATTAATTATTCCCCAATAGGATAACACTACCAAACACAATGTTGGCTAGAGGATTCAGAGAAATGTTAGTGAGATGGCCGAAATTTAACATCAGTTGAATGTTCAGAATGGGCATCCGTAATTATAAAGCAAACCAGCACCATTTACTTTTTGTGAACGGGCTACCAAGCTGAAGTTTTATTTATATTGCAATCATTATTGGAGAATAATACTATTTCTACATCAGGAAAACCGATAATGCTGTACAAAAATGCATTAAAGGTAAGTGAAATTTGGGTATGAGAGACTTGGGGGGGGGGGGGGGAAAGTAGATATGCTAAGGATGTATATAACTAATAAGCAAACAAACAATTTACTAAGAAATACTTCCTCTTAGAGAAAAATCAATTTTCATTAATAACCAATACTATGGTCATTACCAGTCATAATTATCAGATAAGCAAAGTGTTAAGTAAACACATTTTAATGAATCATTATAACTGAATATAAAACAATCTTTGGATATGTGCAAAGTGAGAGGGCAGGAGCAGTTTCATCTCCCCTTCTCTGGATATTGCTCTATCTTCTGGCCAGGGTTGAATTTGATCCCTGGCTTAAACCGAAACTCTACTGCAAAATATTTGCCTTTAGGAGACATCAAATTGATCCAGATGTATTTACAAAAAAGACTCAGAGCAGGATATCCTTGACCATAGTCATTTCCAAACCCAATGCCTATGAACAGAACTGTTGATATTTAGGGATACAACTTCAAGCTCAGCTGGGTTTCTGCTTTCTATGCCTGACATTATTTATGTTTTCAACTAGGATAATCAGGCATCTAAACACAGACTATTTCAAAGCAGCACAATCAGAACTGAAAAAGAAGCTAGCTTTAAGAGTATACTACATTCCCCAAAAGGGGTGTCTATTTCTATCCCATGTTACTTAAGCCAGCTATGTTCATTACCTTGATGTTTCCAAATCACTTAAATAAATGAATATTAACCTGTACATTAGTCCTCCCTCTAACCATTATGCAGTGGCAATTTCCAGTAGGCATCATAGTATCAATTGAGTTCAGAAGAGGGATTTGAAGGAGAGGGTTCAAAAAGAAATGTAAGTTTTTTAATCATTTAAAACCTGTCTGAATAAGTCTGAACAATAACGAAGCCACTAACAACTTGTAGAGATCTTTTCTTCTTCAAAGGGCTTTATGGAAATTTGGCCAAACCTTGCTTGCCTCATTAGACTGATTTCTCTGTGGCTACTTGCATAGGATGAGCAGCATTTGGCACTTTATCTAGCAATTGAATGCATGTGTCTCTCTTCCTTAGCCAAGGTCTGTATAAGAGTGGCTGTAGTGAATGGGGTGCAGCAAAGCTCAAGTTGCACTCACATCAGCCCTGGCTTTTTAAGGACTTATAAAAACATACATGTTGCATTCGTTTAAGCTAAAGGTGTGATGCTGCGCCAGTTTAGTTAAACTAGTGCAACTTTGTCTGTGGACATTCTCCATCAATTTAAATCTCATTTACAGCAGTGTCGCTTGTCTTTTATTTAACAAGGACAAGCTAACCCGCTCTAAGCCAGTTTTAGACTCATTTAAAACACACAAAGTTGCAGCAGTTTAACAACATCCGTGCAACACCATACCTTTAGTTCAACCAGCGCAAGATTGTGCGTATTCCTGACTCAGGGGGTCTTATGTTACTGGGAGTTGAAGGTGCTTAGCACATTTTGGGATCAGGCTCAGTGTTAAATATTTAACCAGGGGCGTCAAACATGAGGCCCACCTCTTCCATCGGCCCTTGACTGCGCTCGGTGGGACCACACTCTCTCTCCCTAACAGAGAGAGAGAGAGAGAGAGAGAGAGAGAAAGAGAGAGAGAGTGGTCTCGCATACCCAGGACTCTGCAATGCAATGAGAGCATCATGTCTCGTGACATCATGGAACGCTGGGTATGTGAGACTTGCGCTGTGAGACCACACTGTCTCCCTAACAGAGAGAGAGAGTAATATCTCAGAGCTCAGTTCTGCATACACAGTACTCCACGATGCCGCAAGAGTGCCATAGTATTTCGATGTATGGCCTATGTGGCAGAGTACTCTCCAACTCGTGCCACCTAATGTCCAATCCCCTGGTGTAGTAGGGCCTATGGTAAGTCAGACTCCCTGGTAAGCCCACTTCTCCCTGTCAGGGCCGTGGCTTCACTGCCCTGGACTCAGCCCTTGTAGAAGGGAAGTATTCTGCTGCCCCTGCTGCAGTGGACGAGGCAAGCCTCCCAGGCCTTGCCTAGTCTCCTTCCCTTCCTCTAACCTTCTTCTGATGTTGCTCTGGTGTTGTTCTGTTCGGCTCTGCTTCGCTTCCGCTTCCGCTTCCGCTTCCGCTTCCGCTTCCCTCTCCTCTCCTCTCCTCTCCTCTCCTCTCCTCTCCTCTCCTCTAAACTCCCACACCTGAGCTGGTGGAGGTGGGGCTTTTTATTGGGCCAGGAACAGCCCTTAACAAGGCCCAGGTGTCCCTAATTGCCCCACAGCTGTTTCTCCTTTGCCTGCTGGGAATAGTGCTTTCAGCATTCTAGGGCTGACAAACCTGCCTTCGCTTACCCTTCTAAAGCCATCTGGCCTGGCTTTGCCACACCTACTTGAAGTACATTTAAGTCAAATCTGGCCCACCAAAGCAAATGAGTTTAACATCCCTGTTTTAAACCTTGCATTCAGAGTCCCCTTTAATTAGTATCATTCATGGAGAGGCTGAGTGCCTACCATACAAATCAATAGCCAGTTTTCCAAAGAACCTCTTGTTGATATAATATACAGATCCAAAGTTTTATCCAGAGAGTTGGTGGTAGTAAGATAACATTGTTCTCATGAGTGTTGTACTCAGAACTGACCACTTGGAACTACTAGGAGGATCATTAAGCAGAAATGTATGAAGAACTCATCTGAACAGAAAAGTAAACATGCTTTTAACAGAAGCACTTCTAGAGTGGAAGAAATATTAAGCAGCCAGTAGAAACAGCAATGCAGAGACCAATAAAAACATTAACATTTGCCTTAAAAGACTTCAACAGAGTTTTGACTTCTGGCATCACAGGTCAAAGTGAACAAGAATATGAGATTCTGTACTGTGAGAAAATAACCTTACTGCTATTTTTTTAAGGTTAAAGCAAGCAACAGATTCCCTGGATGCCCTACGGGTGAGGTTCCTGTGAGGAACTCTGGAAGTTGAAAGAGGATTTATAAAATGGAACAATCTGATTGGCTGCCAGCCCTGCAATTATCACATTGTAGCCAGGTGAGTTGGAACACAGTTCACTAATCACATTGGAGGCCTAATACCCTACAGATGTGGGATCCCACAGAAACAATGGGATTGTCAACAAGGAATTGCTCCAAAAGTTGGCCCAGATTGTTATAAATTGTTCCATAACATATTAACATGTTATGTATATAGCTCTCCCTATTTTTAATACAAAAATGCAGGCATACACTGTCAAGCTAGCATTAGCTTTAAATTAAAGGGAAAGTGTCAACTTAATCGCACACTTGGAAATTTCCTTTCTTGCACTACTGCCAACATTTTGGATTATTAAAAGAGAACTTTTAAGATCTGGTATAATATTCATTCTTTATGCTAATTACTTTTGAACTTCATTCAGCTCTGAAAATTAAAAGACTAGTCCCGCTACATTTTTATTTATAGTTTCTAATTACTTCCCACTTTTGCATTCTCTTGCATTGTCACAATAACGTTGCATTTGAGCTGAAGCCTTTCATAAGAAAGTTTGCATTTAAATCTGTTTCCACTCAAATATATGTTTAAAAATTGCATTAATATATTTCTACTAATGTTACTTTTTGTAAAACCTCCCTTTGCCCTCTTATAAAGCTACATTTTGGGTCTGTAGTACTGGCCATATCCCTTCAGACTAGTTATAGAAAATAAAAAAAAAATGGAGGCTTTAAGGCTGTCTACACTAGAAATTCCAAAGGGGTAGCCGTGTTAGTCTATTGTAGAAAGACAACAGAGTCCTGTGGCACTTTTAAAGACTAACAGATTTATTTATCGCATGAGCTTTCATGGGAGAAAATCCTACTTCGTCAGATGCTTTGAAGATGGGAAACTTACAGAATGGGAGGAAATTAAATGCAGGGGAGTGTATGACATAGGATCAGGTCAGGCTGTAACAGCAAATCAAAATAGGTGATCATAGTTTTTACCGACTTCATTCCAGTTAAATTTATCCACTGCCTTGTTTTCGTAGCTTGTCTTTATCTCTTTTTATAAAGATTTTAATGCCATTTGTTGTGTTGAAGGCTTTCCCATTGCTGCTGGTCCAGCTTTTTTGTTTGTTTGTTTTGGTAATGTGTTTTCAGTCCCTGACTTCCCTTCTGAAGAATTTACTCTGAAGAACTTTTCACACTAGAAGGCTCGGGGGGTGGGGGCGGGAGGGTGGGGAGAAACAGCTCTCTTGAAGAAGCTCTCAAGGGAATTCTTCCTTGGCAAGTCAATTTCTTTTAACTTGACATCTAAAATCAAGATGTTGGACAGCCACATAAAAATAGAAATTTGCAACTGTCATCATCTCAAATTTCACTCAGTGACCATGAAGAAATTATAGCTGTTGTTTCAGTTGTGACAACTAGGAAATTAGCCTGAGGGAACATTATGAGATATTTAATTATCATTTGTTAGTGTTCCAGGTGCCAGCTGAGAATTTAACTTTGCACAATTTTTTTCATGATTTCCACATTACGTGCTTCAGCTGAGTTGTTGAAGCTCATGGTGATCTCCCATAAGGCAATATTCTTGTACAACTGACTGCACAAATAACTAACTTAATTCCAAACACCATCTATTTACCCAGTTAACTCAGGAATTAAATATTTGGGGAGTATAAATTATAGTGAAGTGTTCTGACTGGGAAAGAAAAAACCCTTCAGAAGAGGTTAAGATACCTGTATGCTGCAGACTAAATTGCATGCCCTGAAAGGAGAAAGAGGGTTAAAAGAGTCTTCTTACTTCCCAGGGAGCATAGCCTCTGACAGGCCCCTCTCCCTCCTACATTTGAGAATTAGCAGGACTGGAGCCTCAGCTCTGTCAAACACCTTCCGCAACCTCCAGCCCACCCAGCTGATTTTGTACACCACAGGATGTAATCTGTGCTTGGTTCACGGATTACCAGAGCAAGGAGAATCACAGCCCAGCTCCTGATCTGCTCCAGTACATCTCTAAACTGACTCTTCCTCAGGGCTTCTGCTGGGGAACTCAAGTCTAGCTGGGGAACTCAGACCTAGAACCCAGTTCTATGTCCCACCCTTGCACCTTTATCACATGAGCAGTAAATTTTCATATTCACAAAATGACTCTTCTGAGCTGTAGCTTCCACCATTGACTCATCATACTACATTAAGGTGATATGAAAAGTATTTTGTGAGCTACAGAGGAATTTCACTACAAATAAAAGGCAAACATACTGCACTGAACCACTAGCAAAGGCATTAGGGCAAGACAAACACTCAACTCTGTTATTCCACTTCTGTCCTGATACTCAGCACCTTCAGATTACCATGGTACCCTCTCAGCAATTTGGCATTCCGAAACAATTTTCTGCACAGCATTTATCCATAACATACTATTCTTCAGAGAGAAACTAGTGAATCAGCATGCTATACTGTAGCTAAAAATAAGGCTTTCCATCCCAAATTCCTCAAGAATATAAATATAAAATTCTTGATATTAGAATTTAAACCCAGCTGCTGCACCCCTTAGTCACATTCTTATTCTCCTAGTAATCCCACAAAAGGTAGACTGTTCACGTAAAGATTACTCACCTGTGTAAGTGTCATGAGATCATGCCCTTACCTCTTCTTTGGGATATAAATTCTATCTGTCTTCTGAGAGGTGTCTCACAAGCAACACATAGTCAAGACTGTCTGATGGCTCCCATTGTAACACCTTATTTTCAGTTGCTTAAATCTTTGCCAAATCTTAACCATTTTCTAGGTCAGGTATCCACATCAGACTATAAGGTTTAGTTTTGAAGGTCGCTGATTAGTGCTCTCCATGGCTTTGCCAGAGACTTGGGTGTGATTTTCAGCCCTATCTATTTCTTGCTTAACCAACAGGGTCTGGGAGTGTGGCTGATGGACCATGACTGCATATCCATCTACAGTGATCCTTCCAGGCATTTAGCAGAGTGCCACCAGAACGAGTCCTCTCCAGTTCTCCCTACAGCAGGGCTGAACACAACAGGAACCTGAAGAAGTGAGGTCTGGTCTACACAGGAAAATCCACACGCCTGAGATGCATAGTTAACCCAACCTAAGTCCCCAGAGAAACAGCACTAGGTTGAAGAAAAAATTCTCCCATTGATTTAGCTACTGCTCTTAGGGAGATGGATTACCTACACTAATAAAAGAATCCCTCCCCTCACCATAGGGAGTATCTAGACTGAAACAGTACAGCTGTGTAGCTACCACACCTAGGAAGTGCCACTATAGCATTTTAAATATAGACAAGCCCTTAGTGCAACTGATGACAATGAAAGTTTGCAACTGACTTCAAACGCAGAAGGAATAGACATCAAAGATGAGAAAACTGCACCTCTAGAAAGAACAGAGAATGCTCCAGAAAACAAAGAACACCCATGGATTGTGTTTCTTTCATTTATATACGTTATCTTAATTTTTATTTGTTTAAAAACAAAAGACTGACTCCTTTTTTACTTTTGCAAGAAGCCAAGGTAGTATAAAATGTCTTGGTGGCAACCCAATATAATGGTTGTGTAGATAATGTTTTTAAGAAATATTGAGAACTTGGCACAATGACCCCCAGATTTCTTTCTGGAGTGGTAACAGCTAATTTAGACCCCATCATTTTCATGTGTAGTTGGGATTAATTTTTTCCAATGTGCATTACTTTGCACTTATTTGCAATGAATTTCATTCTCATTTTGTCACCCAGTTACACAATTTACTGAGTACAGCGCTGTCCCATGGTCCCAAGGCCAACTGGCCTAGATGGGGCCCCGCCCCCCCATGCTGGAGGGCAGGCGGGCAGCTCCACTCCCCCAGGGAGCCAGCCCGGGCGGGGAGGCTGAAGCCGCCGGTAGGGAGCTGGCTCTGGGCCCGGGCCCGGCCTCGGAAGCAAGGGCCGCCGGTGGAGGGAGCCAGCCGCAGCCGGGTGCCCCAGCCAGGGAGCCAAGGCCGCCGCCGCAGAGACGGGCCCCGGCCACCTGCTCCACCCCGGGCGCGGGGAGGGCTAGCCCAGAGGCTGGGCTTAGTGCTCCCGGCCCGTGGAGCAAGGAAGAGTGTGGCTGTGGGGCCCGCGTAACCGCAGGGCCCGGGGCAATCACCCCATTCGGCCCCCTCTCACCCCCCCCCCAGGGACGGCCCTGACTGAGTTCCCTTTGTAACTTTTCACAGTCAGATTTAAATTTAACTATCTTTAGCAATTGCGCACATTGCCTGCAAATTTTGCCACCACACCGTGCACTCTTTTTTCCAGATCATTTGTACATTGAAGAGCACATGTCCCAATATAGGTCACTGAGGCCCCCTGCCATTTTAGTATATCAGTTGCTGTTGCAACTTTCTTACCTTATTGCTACATTTAACAAATTATTCTTACCCTACCTTAAAAGACTTACAGATACACAGCACATTGTAAATCACATGTATTTATATCATCTGGTCCTAATTCATCCCTGGTATAATTTGATTAATTTCAGTGGAGTCACACATCATGGCCCCATGTGTTTACTGGCTTCATAACAGTTTTATAGCCTGAACAATGATGTTTTTCATATTCTGTTCACATGGCATGATTTATTCCAGAAAATTATTAATTTTAGCTAACGTTTTCAAACAACTAAAATATAGCCATTGTTTCAAACTATAACAACATCAAAGTGATCATGGTACTGGCTTTCGGATGCACTCATGCATGTGATTAAAGTTTGTAATATATATTCGAAGAAACATGCATTCTGTTGCAAAACTGCATTTTGTTTTTAACTTGGTAAAATGTAGTAGTCTCCTCCTTTTGAAATCAGTCAGTAAAGACCTTCGCTTTGGGGAGCAAACAGCTCATCTTATTTTTTTAAAAACTTGCTATTTTACAAAGGGGTTTTTTCACCCTATTTCGACAACTGTCTACAAAAAATGTTTGCAGTGCCCTGAGTTTAAAGAAACAACAACATGTTTTTTTCATACTAAGGAAGGAGAATCAATATGTTTTTGAAAAGTACCACAGTATGCTAGTATACACTAGCATAATACGATAGCATCCCTTTAGAGACCAATTTTTATATGTGTATCTTAAGACTAATCTGACTCCTACAGAAATCAGTAGCAATACTTTCATTGACGTCAGTGGTATGGGATTTTGCTCACACTTAGTAGTAGTAGTAGTAGTAGTTAGCAAACAGACAAGCAGCAATACTAAAAGCAATGTAAGAGTGATCAAAATGTTATTTTCTTATGTTTGTAACATTTGTTTTTTTCAAATCACACTGAGCTTTCATTTATAATGAAGTGGAGCAAACCTAACAAACATCTTAAACAGGCTGGCTGTTTGGTACACTCTGAGCCTTTTTTGTGCATATAGTCTATCAAGTTGTTCTGCCAAAAGATCTGAGAACAGTATGCATTTGAAATGTTTGTGTTTGCACAGAACACATATCACATACCTTTTCCTTAAGAAACTAATGTATTTTGTACAGTGCCAGATGTGCTTTTAATGAGTTAACTGAACCTACAATGCTTTTGAGGAAAGGTTCTGTATCTGTCAACCTTAGAAGATTCTTTATTTAGATGTGATATGCACGCGCGCGCACACATATACACACACAGTCACTTTGTGGCCAGCTTCATTGTCATTATTTTGCAGAATATTTATTAAAAAGACTGATTTATTTATGATAGAAAAGATCTTGTGTTTTTATTGACATGCTTACTCGTGTTTATTTAACCTTAACTCTGTGGGGTTGTTTACACTGCTAGAACTTGGGGTCAATTTACTTCAGTTTTCTCAGAGACTTTTGTATTTATAAAAGCTGAGCTTTAGTCTTGACATTTCCTTTACCCTCCACTACGAGAAAAGAACAAAAAGACCAGTGTCTCATTTCTGTTCCAAAAAACCTAACTACTTCCTTAAGTGGGTTGGTCCTTGTAACTGGAAATGGCAACCAGATGTTTACAGAACACACCAGTGGTTCTCCTCTGGGGTTTTGTGTCCTTATAATTGTTTGCTAAAATTAATCTGGTTTCACAGAAACTGGCTGGTGGCTGGAATGCCCAGAAGTAAGATTTTATTTCTAACAATACTATGGACAATTAAAAATAAAAAGTGAAGATTTCAGTTAATCCTGCCTACAGTCATTGATGTATTCTGAACCCAGTAGGTAGCTCTAATCCTTTTAATATGACTAGTTTGTGCCCATATTTCTTGTACTCTTGGTACTATTTTAGGCACATTTTCATGTTGAAATTGTCCCTGTCGGAGGGAAACATGTTGCATAAGTTCCAAAGGGGTAGCTGTGTTAGTCTAGTTCAGCAAAACAAGCAAGGAGTCCTGTAGCACTTTTAAAGACTAACATTTATTTTTCGCATGAGCTCTCATATCACAGAATTTATCTTCCCTCTCATACTGTAAGTTTTTTTTCCATATTCTAGCACCTGACAAAGTGGGACTTCACCCACAAAAGCTCATGCGATAAATAAATGTATTAATCTTTAAAAGCACCACAGGACTCCTTGCTTGTTAGGTTGCATAAAGCGGCATTTGCTTTCTGGCTTCTCCCATTCTGACCAGCCACACCCAATTTTTAGCTGCACTACCAACAGGCACTGTTAATCTCGGGAAACTGCCAACAACTCAGGAGAAGGTTCAGAAAATGCAGAGTAGCTTTCCATGTGGCCTCCAGGAATATTTTCATATGAATTTGTTCCATTAATGTATTCTGAATTAGAAGAAAGATGCATCTTGGTCCTTCTTTGTCTAGGCCCTCAAGTACAGGGTCGCCGATTTTAGGGGCCGCCTAATTTCCCTAGCACTGGAGCTGGCGCCAGCCATTTTAAATTTCCTGCCCTGCTCCGCACCCAGGCACATAGCCTAGGGTGGAGCAGGGCGGGAAACATACACAGCTGCTAGCTTCGCCTCCACCCTGTCTCCAGCTCCAGTCCCTGAGGCCTGACTCCACAGCAAGGTAAGTGCTGTTGGAGGGAGCCTTGGGGGTTGGGCGGGGGGAACGGTGGAGCCGAGACAGCCCTGCGCAGCCAGGTGCGGGGCGGCTCAGCATGGCTGGGAGCCGCCGAGCACAGGGTGGCGCAGGGTGGCCTGGCGCAGGGCGGGCCCCCCAAAAATAAAGTTGCCTAGGGCTGCCAATTGTCTAAGGCCAGCCCTGCCCAAGGACTGAGTTTCAGAGAGTTTATTAAACATCCTGGGAATCAGCTACATCTTCTTTAGAAACCACTGTGTTTTCCCTATTACATCCTTTACTTTCCACATTTCTAATGTCAGTTTACATTTGAGAAATTAAATTACCAACTTTCCTCCCGTTTCTCGAAAAAAAATCCATCAATTCCATACTCTGCCCTACTGTCTCACGCCCTAAAATTAATAAATCGCATAAGATCCTCCTCCCAAATCCATCAGTTTTTCCATCCTTTGCTCAGTACCTTCACACAGCTACTCTAATGACAGCCCCTTTTGTCATCCACTCCCTTCTTTTATCAGTTTTGCACTGACAAATCAGTTTGGTAGACATCTGTGAGACCACATGTCTCAGGTAGCTTCAGACTCAGAAAGGGAGACTGGCTTTAAGCTGCCTGGCTCGTCATTTTTAATTTGTTTTCTGTAATAAACTGCTAGATTCCCATATTACATCCAGCCTTTGGATTGGTCAAGATGTTACATGTCCCACATGTTAACCAATCAATTTGCCCATGGAAATAAACTGCAACTGCAACTGACTGCAGCTTATTTCAATGCTATTGTAACTTTGTCACCTCCCTACCACCTCCCCATCTTCATTAACCTATAGAAATTTTACACTGTTACAGCGGGTACCTTTAAAAAAGAATCAAACACCATTTCATGGTATTGAATTTACAACATTATTTCCTATACTCGAATACCAAAGCAAGACATTAATACTATACCATGGCTTATGTTTATTTTTGAGGGGTGTCCATAGTAAATGAAATTTTATTGGAGTAATTCTTACAATTCATATATTGACCTTTTATTTTATTTATTATCCTCTAAGGCAAGTATTGACCTGGGCTTTGCTTTGATAAATAGTCACCTCTTGGGTCAATAAATCGATGCTCATTGCAACCAAAAACAATATTTACTTCCTATTTTATTAATTAATTTGGGGTAGTTCAATGGAGATTCTGCACCATATATATCCTTAAAATTTGCATGGGTTACAAACTGTGTTAGATCTGCAGTGATTCTTCTTTTCTAACTTTTGCCTGCCAATGACTTTGTTGTCTTCCATCATATTTTCTTTCACTTTAAGAAAGCCCTTTATGGCCATATACAACTGTCTGTGAACATAAGCTCTGCTTCTAACAACCAATTCTGAATTAGATCAGGCCAAGGGCAGTTGATGGGAGGGGTGAGGATGTGGAGCTGCTAAGAAAAGAGAGAAAGAGGTGAGTGGTGAAAATGAGTTTGTACTGAGCAAACCTAAATGAATTTTTGTCTGTCTCCTTGTCTGGCTGAGACGATTATGACTATGAGATGGCAGTCATTCCCCATCTCTCTCAAGGTATTATTTAGCCCTTTACAAACATGAATTAATAAACCATTCATGTCCCTGTGTGTCAGACAAATGTTACCATTTCTGTTTTACTGTTGGAGAAACTAGGAAACATGTTCCTTACTCTAAATCTTGATCTTAGTCCTCTAGATTGCTTCTCGTGCAACTGAGTTGTTCTTACCTGGGGCCTGGGTCCACACAGGATATGCAGCAGAGGAACCCGCTTAGTTGCAGAGAGAGTGCCAGTGCCATACTTTCTTCACAGCTGCCACTTAGTCTGGCAAGGGGGCTACAGCTGGACAAGCCCCAAAGCCCATCCTGTGATGGCTATCCGTGGTACCATGAATAGTCCAGGACTGAGTCTCTACCGTAGTACTAGACCCACACCATTTGCTCCACTTTTCCAAGCTGTTAACAGCTAAGAGGGCTAGGAATGAATGAAGTTATGGAAGATGGAAATGCATTTTAGTGGCATGAATTGCCAAGTGAGGCAGAGCATTTTTGGAGGAGATCCTGGTTACAAATGCAGCACATCACTGAGCAATGAGGCTGCATAGGCCTTATCAATTCTCCATGGATGAAAGATTTCCCCACAGGGTTGATAAGGGAAAGAACTGTAGAGAATGCTGGAAGAACCTACCTCCATAGGTTCTTCCTCAGAGTCTGAGGCTATGGGAGGGCCTTGAAGTGCTGTTCAGTACACTGTTCACCCCAGTGATTGTGCGCTGCAATTGAGCAGTTCTGTACTTGTGAAGGGAAGGCCTCTGACACGCAAGGAGATCTCAGCGTGGAAAGGTGGAGAGGAGAGACATGGATGGAGCACTCTCTCCTGCTTATTCTAGTCGACTGGTGTTCAAACTTTTTTCATTTACAAATCCCTCAAATATTTCTAGGGGAGGTGTGGACTCCTTTGGAAGTCTTAGACATGGCCTGCAGACACCCATAGGTCTGCGAACCACAGGTTGAAAACTTCTGTTCTCTGGTAATGACAAACTGTTGCAGACTCCTGAGACACTGCCTGTAGACCCCAGGAGCCCCTGGACAACAAACTGAAAACCACTGTTCTAATCCTTTTACTCTTTTCCTTAAAACTGCAAGACACTGGTTCCAAGCACAGATTGAGGCTGTGGCACAAATGGCTCCTCAGCCAGAGGCTGCTCCTCAGTCAATTGCCATCTGGCTGTTGAAAAGGGCTCTGACCTTCCTGGAGTTCCAGTTTATCAAGCCACTGTATCTGGACTGCACATGGCAGCACAATCTGTCCCAAAATGAACTGTTAATCAGCACAAAAAGGTTAGGAATGTTTTGTAGTGAATTTTTTTTCCATATATGACTTTAGCTAGGTCCTTTGGCTCCCAGCCAGCATAAACAGAAATCCTTAAGAAATCAGTCTCAACTTTGAAGATACATGGGCAAGACAGACTTTCAAAAACAAACTACTCAAAAATAAAAGCACCATACCAGGGCACTAAATTACAACAGGCAAGGAGGAGTGATTCTTTTTATAGATTTTTCCACAATATTCATGGTCTGTATTTCTCAGTCTATTATCTATAGCTTTTAAATAGTGCCTCCAAGGAGTATATTTTTATAAATTATAGTAGTCTTGTTAGGAAAATGGTATAATAGAATGTAATTCAAAATGGCCTTTGTGAGAATACAGTGTAGAGTCTACACCATGCAGGACACTAGAAAACATAATTTACCAGCAAGAGAATGATCATTCCAGTTATAACTTCTTCAGCTTTAGGCAAAATTCATCAGTTTGGAAAGCAGACATGTTATTTTCCTTTTTTTAAAAAAATATATCCTTCAAGCTAAGAATGTATACAACCCTGACAGAAATTAGAAATAGTTTATGCTGCTATCTGTTCTTGCTGTCTGTTCCATTTATTCTATACAATCAACACATGTTGAAAGTTGCAGGCACATCTGGATGGTGGTGGAAAGCGTATAAAATTCTTTTGCTATTTTTGTTCTCATTACTGGAAAAAAATAGCACAGGGATTATCAGCACAGGGTGTAAAAATATAACTAGCTACAGAAAATCTGAAATCTGCAGATGGTCCATTTACTAGTTACAAACCTCTGCTGCAGAAATACAATTAACTGAATTAATTAATGGCCACCACAGAACAATTTGACACACTGAGATGTTCTGAGTCCTAAGTGAACCCTGCTCCTTCAGACAGTTGTTAAAAAAAAATGTCACAGATGTGCTGTACATGGTCCCCAGAGAATGGGATATTGGCTGTACTGTACAGCTTTTTGCAGCTAAAACCATCTGGCATCAGTGTGGGTGCTATGTCTTGTCACTGAAGTGATGTGTAGTCATGGCAGATAGTAAGTGGGAGATGACAGAGTTGAGAGAGAGAGAGAGAGAGAGAGAGATGGACAGTGTGCTCCATATTCTGATACATGAGGGAGCTCAGCAGGAAAAATGCACAAACCTTATTTTTAAGAAATGTCTTTAAAACTTACCTATAAAACTTAATTTAAAATAATAGGGGAAATTCTCTGTGTTAAATACAGTGAGTTCTAAGCAGTCCCAAAGAATATACAGAATAATTTTCACATTATCCAAGTTTAAATAAACACAACTCAGATTAATTAAATAATAAAGCAAAATTGAGGTATCTGATAAATACAGAAACTTCCTGCAAGTATGAATGACATGAATATAATTTATTCTTTACAATATGGAACAACAAACCACATAATAAAAATACCAGAACGGTCATTTTCTTCCATTGACAGAGCACTGGGCTGTCTCTTTCTTTCAATTTTCTCCAGTTTCTACACTGGTTTCCTATACATATAGATTCCAGATCAAAAACTTGAGCCTTATCTTCAAGGCCTTTGATGGCGTGTGCCCAGCACAACTCAGGCCAAATCTATACTAAAAAACCTGTGTTGATCCCGTAGGATGGATGCAGTGAGATCGATTGAGCAGGTAGTCTAGGGCCTGGTCTACACTGAGGGCTTAGGTCGATGTAATGCTGCTTACTTCGACCTTCTACAGCCTGTGTACACACTGATGCAGCCTCAAGGTTGAAGTAAGTGCTCTTACAAGTTGACCTTGTAACTCCACCCCCCTAAGAGGCGTAGCGTTTAGGGCAAATTCAGGAAATTTGCCTTAAAGGCAATGAGGACAGTCACCACCGCCCCGCAGTCAGCTCCCTGGCTGGCTCCCCAGACCCACAGCCAGGGCTGCCGCCATCCCCTGTAGCCCTGCTGCGGGCTGGGCAGCCCCCAACAGGGCTTCCGCTGGCCCACACAGGCCCGGTGCAGGCTGGGGGCCTGCCCAGCCTGTAGTGGGGGCTGCAAGGAGTTGGTGGGAGGCTGCCCAGCCTGCAGCAGGCCTGCGGGACCGGCAGCAGCCCCGGGGTAATGGGGACAGGAGAAGCCAGAGCATTGAGTGTCATGTGGACACTCTCCTCCGGTTTTATGACGTCGAGGTTTGAATATCGACTTTAGATGGCATCCAAGTGTAGACATGTCCTAGACTTGCTCAGTCGATCCCAGAAGCACTCTCCAGTTGATGTAATTACTCCACCCCCTCAAGTGGAATAAGTCTGCATTGACCGGAGAGCGCTGTATGTCGACAGAGCCCAGTGAGGACGCCACAGTAAGTAGACTTAACTAAGTCGACAGGAGATCCATATTCTTCAGAACGCAGATTATGTACTTCCCACCGATTAGTGCGGTAGTGTAGACCTGGCCTAAGAGACCATCAAACAGTCCAGGCTGAAGACTGTGGCTGTCCATCCCTCAGGTACAATAGAACTTTCTCCCATAAGGGTAAAACTTATCTGTGCAAAGGCCAGTTGCAAATCATGGAACAAATTCCACCATGAAATGAGGATCATCACAAAACGTACCACCATCCACTCCAAGTGCAAGGCATATTTTTTTGATCTTGCCATCTCTAACAGAAATACAAACAGCATGCACATTTAAAGACAAACAAAAAAATCCTCCCAAAGCAAAGAAGTTATACCGCACACACAGCTCTCTCTCTAGAAAGGGGATAAAAGAAAGAAATCACACGTGACAGGTATTAGACTTGACAATTAATACTGCACCAGAAGGCATTCAAATACTATAGTGGATGAGGACGGTATAAGAACCTATCTAAAACAGAGCAGAACTGACTTCCTAGGCTAGGAAGAATAACAGAATTAGGGTGGAGTTAAAAAGCAAGCAGCTGATAGGTGCGTCCCTCTGTAGAAAAGTAAGCAACTATGCAACTGGACAAGATCAGATAGTGCCTGTAAGCCCCTAGTCAAATTGGTTTATAACATTTGTACATTAGATTCAGTGGTGACTATTTTGAATGAATTCTGAATTACTGACAAAATTTCAGAAATAATTTTTCTCATCAGTCTCACCTCGGTAGTGGTGCTCATGTCCCAGGCCTACATTCAGTTTCCCATCTTCAAGGACTATCACAGTATATCCACATTGTGCTAGGATCCGCTGATATAGCTGAAGTTCTTTTTTGCCACAGGAAGGAGGAACGTACAAAATTGCTCTTCTTGTATGACTCCCAAAGTTCTTAAGAATAGAGTCTTCAATCTAATAGAAAGCAGAATGCAAAGATAACACCCATAAGATAAAACACCCCTCAGGAGCATGCGACACTGTCATTTTTCACAAAACCATGTTATCTTAGATACCAAACCAAATGGAGAATGTCAAGAGTATAAAAATAGGTAGTGAAGTATTTAATTAAAGCTGTACTCTGCCAGCAGCCAGATACACCAGAGTGAGACATTGTCTCCATGCCAGCTGGACTGCGCCAAAAAAGCAACTTACTTCAAGGGGGAAGAGGAGCTCCAGAAACCATGCTAAAGTGGCCTGAATAAAACATGAGGGCCATTTCTATCTAGGATTCACCACAAAATGATAAGCAATGAACCTGAGGCAGGTATCATGAAACCCATCCCCTTTCCACATAACCATGCTTCCTATATGCTCCATGCCTGTAGTGGGGTGGAGGGGCAGCAAAGAGCCCTCTGTGTACCAGGACAGGAGTAGTAGGATGGTATCACCAGTGAAACACAGGCAAAACCCCTCACAGTTATCTGCTGTTTGGAACCCTTCTACACAGAGACTGGTGCCAGCAGCATTAGGGATAAACACTCCTGTTCCCCTAAACTCAAATAAATAGTCTAGGTGCAAGGGTACCTGGAGAACAGGGAGAAAAAACCACCCACTCACCTTCACAAACTAGATTTATACTGTGAATTTGGAATTGGCATTTAGTTTTGGAAGCAGTTCATTCTATGATCCCTCTTATGCATTGCAAGAGCAAGTTCATTAATCTGGAGCCAATGCCTGTGAAAGTTCTGTCTCTTGCACTCATGAGCCTTCCCTACTGATTGACAATTTCATTGTTCTAACAGGACCCAATGTGTCAAAATGTCATGATAGCAATCTGATTCTATTTGTTTTTGAGCAACCCGTCATATGTCTAAAGAAATATGTTTGTGGTGGAAATACAAATGCTATGAGAGTCACAAGGTACATAAAAATAGCATGTACTGTGTGGGGGGAAAAATGTGACTATATCTGGAGTTTCCTAGATGCTGTTCTGCAGAGAGACAGTAGCAAACTAACTTTATTAATCTGGATAGTCTCCCTGTGAGAAGCATTTCTATTTAGAACTGAACTATACTGCCATTTAGAGGTCTTTAATTCAGGATTATTAAGTTATCTACTGGCAAGTACATGAATTTTAAGTTAACATTTGAAAAAAAAAGTTTCTATTTAAAAAAATAAAAGTTGTCTGGTTTTAGTAAGCTTATATTGGAATGCACATAGGAAGTACTATTCAAATGAAGAGTCATCAGTCTTTATTAAGAGGCTATGCTCAAACACACACTCTCCCCCACTTTTGGTATAAATAAATGCCACTCAGGATGCTTCCAGTTGTTTATAGATCTTGCAGTCAATCTCACTGCAATCTCTTCCCAAATCAACAGGATGTAGCTTTATGTTACACTGGCTCAAGTGTAAAATTCTTTGCAGCAGTGAGAAGCATAAACTATTTTAGAGCCCTGAATCACTAGTACTCCTCTGTTTTTATTATAGAACACACATCCCTGTGAGTGGGATGAGCAAACTGATTATGAGACGTGCTGAAATAAATATGTAATATTATGAAAGTCTTCTAGATATATTTACTGAACCTGCAATCAAAGAGTATTTTAGACGTTAGAATATTCAGCTAACAAATTCTTATCACATGAATATAGGAACAAGAATAAATAGGAAATTATCCAGTCAGAGGAATTATGTTACATAACCTTGTAAAAGATCTTCCTCCTGTCCTTGTAGTATTTTTATAACAAATTAGTCTAGTAGTGAGACTGGCAGATCTGTGCTACATTGCCTCATAATACCCCTTCCACTCTGTATGTCTCCTCTTCCCTGTTCTCTCTTTATCTTCCATCTTTCCCTCTTGGTCTTTTCTCTTCTGTACTTCCTATATAATTACAGTCACTACTAGAAGTCACCCTTTCCCATATGCCTCCTTGTGGCTGCTCTACTCCTTCTCACTCTCCATTCTACCTACCCAGCCACCCCCCGCCGCCTGATGTACTGCTCTTACCCCTCCCCCATTTATACACTGGGTGTCTCCTTGACTCCTGCCCAATATGTGGTCATTTCAGAGGTAATTTAGCCAGTCAATCCCTACTCCGTGTCATTTACATAAGGCAATGGAGTCAGCAAGACAGCCACTCCTCTTTGTACAAGGATACATGACATTATATGTCACTGTAAACCCAACAGGGTAAATTAAGGACAGGGAAAGGGAGAGTTTCTGGGCCAGATCCAGAGCCATGGTTAGAATCTGACCCTTAATTTAGAATCTCAGTTTTCTCAGTTTGCGTCCATTCCTTTCTCATCTAGATTGGTAGCTCTTTTGGGTAAGGACTGTGCCTCCCTCTGTCTGGACACCATGCACCCTCCCAGTGCTCAAGAAATAACATTTATTTAATGCCCTTTTGTGTTCTTACTGTTTAGAGTGATATTCTAAACATGTCACAACCATAAAATCTGTTTTCTCAATGGAAACTAAGTCCCCTGCAACAGCACTGGAGGATGCCTTTAGTATTTTGTATAAAGCAGATTTTTGCTACTTTCTTCCATCTACAAATGTATTGTGCTTGAAACTTAGGGGTACTCCAAGTACACTGCATGGGATGTACCTCAACCTGCTCCTCCCCTCACAGAACACCCCGACCTCCCCTCACCTCGCCAGGCAATGTATAGTTTGGGAAGCCTCTCTCATCTTCGGGATCTTTGTGTTTTCCATTTCCACACATTCAGACCTTCCCCTACACCCTATTAAAAGGCCTCTGTCCTTTTCCCAAGTCAACACCTCATCCTCCCAGTCAGAGCTTGACTCCACCATCCAAGCTGTAGATCCCTCCAGCTCCTTATCGCCCATTTATTCCCCTCACTCTCAGATCTAGCATCAGCCACTGTTCCCCCTCAATCACTTCCACAGATGACAGTAGACTTGGAGTACACACTGCATTTCATTGCTGCATAGTGGTTTCTGATGCCCATGCCAATAACTGTTCAGGGGTTCTCCTTAGAGGAAGTTTGAGCCTTTACACTTCAGAAACCCTGCATAAGGAGGACTTTTAAATATGATGATAATAATATTTAGCTCCTCATAGTGCTCTCCTCCAGAGATCTCAAAGAATTTTACAAAGAAGAGTATACATCATTATCCCCATTTCAGATTTGAAAATTGTAGCACATGGAGGTGAATGGCTTGCCCCAGATCATCCAACAGCTCAGTGGCAGAGACAGGAAACGGCTTAGGTTTTCAGAGTCTTGCTCCTAGCCACCTGACCAAAATGTTTTGGTGTGACCTATTATTAGATCATAGACTCCCTGTGAAAGGGAAGGTGGTGAGGTAAGAGTTTGAATCTTTCTAGATTACTGAACCAGAGAGCTAACAGTTTGTTAGCTGGTAGCTCGAAGAACCATTTTCTCTTTTGAAGTTACTTAATGCTATTTAATTTAAGCTCTCCTAAACAACATTACGCTCCAGTGAGCTTGGAGTTGTTTCTTTCTCTCTGTTACACCAATGGTAAAGCTTCCTTTTATTTTATGCCCCCACTGGACAAGTGTGATCTTGGGTGATGCCACCTAGTGTTAGATACCTGTGGAGATCTAGGACTCAGAGTGTACCTGCAGTGCTTATTATCAAGGCTCATGGGTGACTGGCACACTTTCCTACATTACCAAACTTTTGTGCACCTCTGCTCACTCAAAACCAGGCCTTAACAGACAGCGCTGTCCCGTGGGGAGAGCGGGGCCCAGGGCCAGCTGGCCTAGGCGGGGCCCCGCCCTGTGCTGGAGGGCAGGCGGGCCGCTCCGCTCCACCCCACCAGGGAGCCAGTCCGAGCGGGGAGGCTGAGGCCGCCGGCTGGGAGCCGGCTCTGGGCCCGGCCCTGGAAGCGGGGGACACCGGTGGAGGGAGCCGGCCGCAGCCAAGACCGCAGGCTGCTGCGGCTGGTGCCCCAGCTGGGGACCCAAGGCCCCCACCAAGGGCTGGCCCAGGCCGCATGGGGCAGGTCACAGCAGGACGGCCCAGAGGCAGGCCCCAGCCACCTGCTCCACCCCAGGGGCAGGGAGGGCTAGCCCAGACGCCAGGCTTAGTGCTCCCGGCCTGTGGAGCAGGGAAGAGTGTGGCCGCTGTGGGGGGGCTGCGGGGCCCAGGGCGATAGCCTCGTTCCCCACCCCCCGGGACGGTCCTGTTAACAGACACGAGACAAAAAGATACATTACTTTCTTTTTCATTAGTAGTCTCCCACTGGAGCAAAGTTAAAATCCTAGCTGAAGAAAAGTGACAAAAAATTAACTCTGGGGAAAAACCAAAAAGTAAATGAAAAACAAACAAACAAACAAAAACTAATGCTGCTGAAGAGTTCAGAGCTTCTAACAATATCTTTACTGGCTGCCTCTTCGAGGAACACAGCACAGCAAATAAGGAACATGTGCTCAGTGGAAGGGGGAAGGGAAAGGGAAGAGGTGCAGTTCACAAACTGTTAGTGCTGGTTATGTCAGACTTATGACCTGATTCTCCACAGCCTTGCACCTTCTGTAGCATTCACACCTGTGCCAAACGCTGCTAAATCAGAACCGTGCAACAGACCATAATCTGTGTGCAGGGCTGGATTAAGGGGCCATGGGGCCCTGGGCTGGCCACCATTGTGGGGCCCCCCAGGCCTGAGGCTTCAGCCCCCCACCATCATGGGGTCCCCCTGCCAGGGCCCTGTCCCCAGCCCCCCACTGCAGCCTGCAGTTGGGATGGCCATGGGGGTGCCCTGGGTTCAGACTCAGAGACCACTCTCTGCACTGGCCCTGGTCTGCCCCTGGTGGCGGAGGGCACACGGTGCAGCCTCCGGTGTGGGCGTGGCCCTCTAAGGAGGCCATAGGCGCTGGAAGGCTGTGCTGGAGCAGAGACCATATCGTGTGCCAGCTGGCCCAATCCCCAGAGTGGAACGAACACGCATCAGCCCACCCCGCCCCCAGGGGCAATCCAGGGATGGGAGCAAGGAGCCTAGCCTCTGGCTCCAGAGACCCGCCCCACCCCGGCAGGGTAGGGGCTCTCCCAGCACCCCTCCTCCAAGCCTCGTTGGTGCTGAGTGCAGCAGTGGAGGGGAAGAGGGCGGATCAGGCAGAGGCCTTAGAGGCTGGAGCCCGGGGCCCCCCTTTAGGCTTAATTACAATTAATTTATTTTAAATTTTAATTAAATACATTTAAAATGTAAAAGTTTTGGGTTTTTTTAAATAAAATTCTAACTGAAAGATAGACATAGTGCTCATTAGGGATACTGGTATATATCAAAAAATAGTTCAAACAATGACCATTACACAAAAAAAGTCACTTCTGGGGAAAACATCCAGCACTGACTTTCCAAAGCACCTAGACAGAAACCTTCCATACTCATTGCTGCCTTTGGGAACCAGTGATCCAAAAAATTCTCATATAGGTCTTCCGCACAAACAGAATCTATCAGTTATTTCCAGTTGCCTTGGAGATCTTGTCTCCAGGCTATACACATCGGAAAAACTTTTAAAATAAGTAATTTCTTCAGTTTATTGTTTTCTAATGTTTCCCACTCCAAAGGTACACCTAAACATGGAAGCATTAAGAGCCAAGTGAATCTCTCTAGTAATGCACTCTGAAGTATCATAGAAGATTAGGGTTGGAAGGGATCTCAGGAGGTCATGCAGGCCCACTCCCACTCAAACCAGGACCAACCCCTAAATCATCCCAGTCAGGGGTTTGTCAAGCCACACCTTAAAAACCTTTAAAGGAGGGAGATTCCACCATTTCACTACCCATTCCACTGCTTCACCACCCTACTAGTGAAAGATTTTCCTAATATCCACCCTAGACTTTCCTCCACTGCAACTTGAGACCTTTGTTCCTAGTTCTATCATCTACTGCCTCTGAAAACAGCCTAGTTCCATCCTCCCCGAAAACCCCCTTTCAGTTAGTTGAAGGCTACTATCAAATCCCCCCTCCCCCCCATTCTTCATCAGACTAAGCAAACCCTAGTTCCCTCAGCTTCTCCTCAGAAGTCATGTGATCCAGTCCCCTAATAATTTTCTTGCCCTACACTGGGCTCTTTCCAATTTGTCCACATCCTTTCTGTAGTAGGGGACCCAAAACTGGACATAGTACCCAAATTAGGGCTGGACAGTGCCAAACAGAGGGAAACAATCACTTCCCTTGATCTGCTGGCAATGTTCTTACTAATGCATCCCAGTATGCAGGGCTGGATCAAGGCAAGAGCTTTATGGGTTGGAGCCCTGGGCCCCAGCGGCCCAGCCAAAATCTGGCCCCAACTGAGTGGCACACTGCCACTGCCCCAACATCAGCCTGCCCGCCCCACTCCACTGCTCCAGACCAGCCAACCTGGGAGTGAGGTAGCAGCACCATGGTCTCTGGCATGAGGGCTCCACCAGACTATATTCCCGCCCCCCACAGTACCACCAAGCTGCAGGCTCTGGACCCTATCCCTCATGTAGCATCTCCAGGCTGCGGACCTCAGACCCTCCCCACAGTTCCAGCCATGTCATTGGCCCAGACCCATCCCCTGCAGCACTGTCCACCAGGCCCCAGACCTCTGCCTCCCCCCGCCCCCACATAACCTCTGGGCCACAGGCCCTGGACCCTTTTCCCCCAGCACTGGCCATGCAGCAGCTCTGGATCCCCTGTCCTGTGCCAGCCGGGCTGCAAGCCTGGACGCCCTCGCCACACACACCCTCAGGCTCGAGTGCCATGGTGGGGGGAGGGGTGCACAAAAGTGGGCAGCCCCAGACCTTCTGGAGCCTTGATCTGGCCCTGCCAATATACCATTAGCCTTCTTGACAATAAAGACACACTGTTGACTCATATCTAGCTTCTTGTCCACTGTAACTGCAGATCCTTTTCTGCCGAACTACTGTCCAGCCATTTGGTCCCCAGTCTGTAGCAGTGCATAGGATTCTTCTGTCCCAAGTGTAGGATTCTGCCCTTCTCCTTCTTGAACCTCATCAGATTTCTTTTGGTCCGAGCCTCTTATTTATCTAGGTCACCCTGTACCCTATCCTTGCCCTCCAATGTATCCACCACTCCCTACCAGCTTAGTGTCAACTGCAAACTTGATGAGGATGCGATCCATCCCATCCTCTAGATCATTAATGAAGATTTTGAACAAAACCAGCTCCAGCACCGACCCCTGGGGCACTCCACTTGTTACCAGCTGACAACTAGAAATTGAGCTATCGATCACTAGCAGTTGAACCTGATTATCGAGCCAGCTTTCTATCCACCTTGCAGTTCATCCATCCGACCCATACTTCTTTAACTTGATTATAAGAATACTGTGGGAGATCGTATCAAAAGTACGGCCCTCCCCAACTTTTGTTCAAGTATTAAATAAATGGCATTTCTATCAACTGACTTTTATAAAAATTGAGTTAAGGATGATGGGATCTTTAGGAGACCCAAATTTTGAGACTTCTGAATGTAACAGCATGACCTGACATTTAATATGATGCTGTTAAATAATGTAAAAGGAAGCCCAATTCCATTTCTGCCCATTTTTCCAAGATCCACGTGCAGCTTTCCCAAATTTATTTCCTCACCCCTTTATTCCACACTCTGCATTCCCGCATACAAGTCCAATTTCCTCTCTGTTTTCTTACCAAGTGAGGGTGGGGTTTTTAAAACTTTATTATAAACTGTACTTTAAACTATACTTTAGTTGCAATGTATTAAAAAAATTGTCCAAATTAAATAACGTTTCCCTTATACAGCAAGTGATCCCATATTTTTTTCCCAGTATTTTCTATAAAATACATTACATCACTATCCATGTTGATCTAGTTACCAGTAGGATCCTGTCAAAATTTCCAATATTATAGCAACATCTTTCATAGTTCATATGTAGCGTTTGCCAGTTTTGCTTTTATAAACCTTTTTATTTTTTTCAGCTATAAAAATTCACTCTGGGTTGAGACTTGGCATAAAAGGAGCAGATTTCAACAGATGAAACTAATCTGTTCAAATATTATAGCATTTTACTATGACTTTTTTGGTATTCTAATAGCTTGGCTGTGTGGTGGGATTAATCCAGAAGGTGAAGTAATTGCCTTTGGAATAATCAAGAATAATTTTGAAGTGATAAATATTTTTGTTTTAAAGCTAGTTTAATAGAGGTTTTTCTTCTCAAATTAGAAATTTCAAGTTCTTTGTTAGCAAGTGGATTGATGTACTACACAGACAAGGTCTCTAGCCCCAATTCTACAACAAAAACAATGTGGATAGACCCACTGAAATTAATGAGACTCTACACTGGATGATAGGTTTGCCCATTTGATTTAGGATGGGGTTGAAGTCAGCTTTGGCACAATATATTTGGTGTCATGGTTTACAAAGCCATTACATTCCACTGAGTCACTGACACAGCTCTGGCTTGATATACTGTTTTAGGAGATCTACAGAGCAAGCTCTAAAGAAACCATGAGGCACTCTGAAGTAAATAAAATGAATGTAAAAGAAGAGTTTGTAATTATGATTTAAATGTACACAATGGACTAAGGGAAAAAATGAAAGAAAATAGTGTCCTATTCAGTCAACTTTCAAAAAATTATGTTTGATTAAAAAATAAAACAAAATGTATGTTCTATGAAGTTTTAATGAACTACTAAAACATCTACGTTTACATAATACTGAAGCTCCGATTTAAGTAAGGTTTTCTATTGTAAAATGGGCATCCGCTGTTTGTGTATTATAGAATGACTAGGAAATTGTCTGTCCAGGAGAAAATCCTTTGTCATTTCTTTTCTTTAAATTGGTTTGGCTATTCTTAAATTATACAAGTGTAAAAATACAATAGATTTTACTGGTCTCTGATACTTTCTGTGCTTACATAAGTCTAAAGCTGTTCCAGTTAAAACTATGAAATCTGGTCAGCAATTGGCTCAGATACTATATAAATGCAGAGGTTGTTTTGGCCAAAAAAAAAAAAAAAATTAGTTTAGCTATTTAAAGTTGAGAGGGAAAATCAGCTCCTTGAAAGTTTCTGATATTCTTGGCTTATTGTGAAACATCACAAATGCTGAGGCATTTATTATCTGCATCTGGCAGGCAAGCAAAAACAGTTTGAGTCATTGCTACAGAATTTCATCACGTCATCTTAACAAATTACACTCAATGGCCCTTATTCTCAGCTCTGGTTGAGCTGCTCTCAGCATAGGACCAAAAGACTGCCCAGCACCTTTTCACTACCTGATTTTGGTCACTTTATCCCACAATATAAGTCAATTGGAGACTGAGGATTGCTCTTTCTTATAGTCACCTGCCCACGACCTCAAAAGGCTGTTTTAGCAACTGGGAATAGCTTGAGCCCAGAAGCACTCTGGCCACATAGCCTTTTGCCTGACATACTCCCTGAGCTGGATACTGTAAAGAACATCAGAGATCTTCTGTGCCAGCGGCATGTCACCCATTTAAACAGGTGTTATGGATCTTTACACCTCTGAGCATCCCAAAAGAAATATACTGTGCAAGAGAATCAGGCCCACTATGAGCCATGACAGCATTATTAGTGACACAGACAAGCAGTCAGAGAACTAACTAAGTGCAATGCATTCCGTTTAGAAGACAGCCAACTGCATAAGAGCAGATTCATCTAGATTTTAGACAGCACCTGGTATAACAGTGTTCTGATCCATGACGGGAGCTCCTAAGCACTACTGCAATAGAAAGAATACATAATCAAATCATGGAGAACTATGAATTAATTTCTAATGTCCTAAATACTTCAACCTACAAGACGGTGCAAGTCTCCATTCATTTCAAATCAGTCTTCTATATATTTGTTTCTCCTGCTCCATACCGCATACAAATATTAAGGTGTTCTTGTTATTGTCTTTTTTACTTTTAAGTTCAAACACTTTCTGCATTGCTATGGAGAAGTTCATTTCCTGTTTTACTTTCTGGAAGGTATTTAAAATATGTTGGCTTACATACATGATCTGAGTTTTCCCACTCAGGAAGGAGTGGGTTTTGGACTGAAATGGTTGAAATGTGATTCTGCTTCCCATTGTTTGCTGAATAAACATAAAACAGGCAAGTAAATTATGGGGATCTACTCTGATAATTGGTTTCTGATGATATCTTAAGCCACAGAAGAGAAGCTTGAGTTGCTGGCAGTCTATCACTAAGATGGAAGCATAGGGCTATCATTCAAAATTCATTTGCTTCATGATTTTATACAGAACATGGAACCAAATGCCAGTGCTATATCCAAAACAGACTACAGGCCAAACCCCACTCACCTTATTCATGAGAGTTCTTCCATGGATTTTAGCAAAACAGCTCCCATGAGTGAAGTGAACAAGATCTGGCCCACTTTCTCCCTCCCGGTCCAGCTGCTGATATCCCCTCCCACACCTTCTCCTCCCCTATGTGATAAACAGAATGGCACTGACGAGAGATCACAGCACAGTCTCTGCCTGTCACTCTTCCCTTCCTGCCTGCTGCCACCAGAGCAACTCTGACTCCTTGTTAGTATACGAATAGCTTTGCTGTACTGCCCCAGTACATCTGTATTCTATATTTCAGGGAAAGGTTTTGCTGCTCTACTTGGGGGATTTGGTTTCATTCCCTAGCTCATGGATATGAATTTAATTGGTTAAGTAACGTCATTGGCACTGTGGTTAACTCTGGATTCCGTGCTGGATAAATTCCATTCCCCCACATTGGTTTCTACTCCTCTTGTGAAAAGAGAAGCTGCCTCATCATGTTATAGTAAATCTCTGAACCTAGTCTTAAAGAAAAATACAGCATAGGAAAAATTTCACCCCACAAAAAGTTCTATTTGCCATTTTTTAACCCTCATTTAATGCCTCGATGGTGAGTTTTAAGTGAAATATAGCAATGGTTTCCAACCTGGGATGCAGGCCCTTTTGGGTGGGCACCAAAGATTATAGGATGTCCATAAGGCTTCAGTAATATTGAGGTAATTTAGCCCCCTGAGCTCTACACTGAGTGCAACCCACCCACCCCGGACCAACAAGGTCCACACCAGCCCACTGTGCATACGAAAATGGGTCTTCAGGATCAACCCTTGAGATTTGACATGCTCTGTTAGCTAAATCTGTGTTTTGGCAATAAAAAAAAAATTGGCTTATGCACCTGACAGGTAGGAGTGGCTCCAAATCAGTAAATCTTGCATTGACTAAAAGCCCTATTTAGATGCTTAATGGACACATCAACTTTCTAGCATCAAGTTGCTCCACATTTTTGAGAGCACCAGCTTAAAACAATCAGAGTGAGTCCAAACTCTTAACTGTAAGCAACAAAGCTGCACATCTCCAGAAATCTGCCAATGCCCTTCCCGGATTGGTTCATAAAAGACTCCAGTTTCATCTTAAAACCATCTGTGGTGTGCCTATCCAAAAAGCAAGGTAAAATGTCATTGCACATGTAATAACCAGGAGGAATTGTTGCCAACGCTGCTTTATAATGTTCAGAGAGGGGAGTCTTCTGCTACAGTAATAAGCCCAGACTCTACCTACCCATACTAACTGTTTTTCTGGCTGAAGAAAAGGAAGATACAATACCTGCCCTGCTCCTAAGCCAGCCAGAGGAGATTCTGCAGCACAACATAAGATGCTTCCTCATCCCAGATGCCTCAGAATCAGATGCTGCTACTTAAAGGACAGTGTGTCAGGGATGGTTATTTTCCTTCATTTTTATACATGAGATTCATGAAGGGTCCTACTTGTAATATTTGCTTACAACTGCCATTTCAGTGAACATCAGATTCTTGCCAGTAACCTCATTTGCTAGAATAGTCACCATAAGGGCACGCAGCTGAAGTCAATTAAATAATAATGTGATTGAGCATGTGGACAATATTTTGCAGTATTTGTCCACCTCTATTCATGGGTATGCAAAAAACAGGGGGATTTAACTGTAACTATTTTACAACCTTAACTACCATGGGTGTACATACCACTGGATAATAAACCAATGTAATATTTCAAGCATAAAAAATTTGCATTAAGTACCACCAAACACTTGCCATAATAAACCAATACAAAAGTTCATCCATCATAATTTGCTCTAGGCTAAAACCATATGCAGTTTGTGAATGCAGCACAGAAGAACAATGGCAGATTTTGGGGGGAAGCCTGAGTTCATTGCTCCTAGTCTCTCAGATTAGTCAGGCAACCTAAAGATGTTCTAGAGAAAGACCAAGAACAACATCCACCACACATGCAAGACATTTTGTTCCATAGGGCTCAGAAGGAGGGAACTTCTTAGACGTGTAGCCAACAAGCTGTGAGTGGTCTTCTGAATGAAAACATATGTTAAAACAGCACATGCTTGAAAAACATTTCTATGAGAGTTAACAGATGCATTTAAATAAATACAATTGGTTCAGTATGAGCATACAGTATTCATAACTATGCATATGGGAATATAATAAATGTAGCATATTGTCATAGCATAAAGTTCTCACTCAACCCAAACATCCAAAGCACAGAAGTCACTGCTATGTCTGCATGTTTGTTAAATCAAAACAGGAATGTAAAAATGTCAGATACTTTTAATCAAACATGTTAAGTAAGTGATCAAAAGTGAATGGATACGTAATTGTGAAAAGTCACAAAACAGAAGATGATGCAACCACATTATAAAATATACTAATTCCCATTGTTAGTTTAAATGTATATTGTACATAGCTGAAGAAGGGAAAGAAGTTAAAAAATGAACTAAAATATAAAATTATGGAGGTTAAATTCTGGACTAGATATCTGGAAGTCATGAGAAAAATCTAAATTTACAATTGAAAAATAAATCTGAAGGTTCTTCCACACATGTGGACGAAGGTTCAGACAAAAGTTATTGAGCCATATCTGTTTTTTATTCTCACAATGGATGCACTTCACAACTGCTGCCATAAAGTCAATTCTTTTGACCTTTCAGACTGAAGTATAACTAAACTAAGCAAACCAGTGAAAGGGTTTCTAAATAACACTTTTTATTTTTAAGGATCAGAAAAACTGCTTTATGCAGATTCAGCCCAATAGATATGCCACAGAATAATATTTAAAGTCATTAATAGTTTTCATTTGTACTCTGACTGCTGCCATAACAGTAACTGCCCAACAAAATTCAGAAAAAACGATTACCAACAATCTCCAGGATTCAACAAATCCTGATGCAATTGTGCTCGTGCTAATCACAGATTCCAAAATAAAAACAACTAGCATAGTCTGGACCCCTTGACAAACCAAATTTAATAATGATCAATAAAAAAAGTAACCACGGTTCATTTGTCTAATGTTCTTATATGTATATTAATCACGTTATACAAACCAAACATGTGATCAGGTAACATAAGAATAAATAGAAATTTGCTGTGCAGAAGACTTCCGAATAAATACTGTCCAAGTGATTTGAAAACAAAAAGATGTTTAAAAAAGGCAATTTATTTTTGCTTTACAGTGGAATCCAAGCTAAGTTCAAAAAGCACCACCAGGTAACTTCAAAACAGTACAGCTATGTTCTCAGTGCTAATAAATGCCTCAGGTGAAGAGTCTATGCTAATTAACAGTCGCAGTCAGTTTTACAAGTCCCACTGGCATTTGATTTGTGTGTCTGTATTGTAAATGTCCTGACCCCATTTCTAAAGACTAAACAAAATATGTGCTGCACAGCAATTATAAGAGGACTGAAGTTTCCATGGATTCAAAAAATTATGCAAAGCTTTAATCAAAGCATTATGGGTTCATCTGACAGTAAAAGTGTGCTGAGGAACTAGTTAATGGGATGCGTTCACAAGTATTGAATTGTCATTAGATCACTCACGTACTTATTTGCACACATTTTAATCTCAGTGTTAATTTTAATTGGATGTAAGTGGTCCTACCAGATGCATCCCAAGCCATTCTTGCAGCATGCTTATTGGGTTGACTTACCTTTTTCACTGTTTGTGAATTATTGGAGGGGAGAAGGCAATGAGTGTTCCTTGAAGAGACCTCCTTGTATCTCCCTTGCTTTGTCTCAGCTAGTTTGTTTGGTGAAATGCCATTAACAACTGATGAAAAGAACCTTTTGGTCCCTATTGGTGTCAGAGTCTGGTATAGAAGACAGACAGCCACCACCAACACCAGAAGGAAGGGCCGAGGACGACATAGCCTACGGCAAAAAGGAACGTATCCACAAACCATGACCACTTCACCTTTCTCACTTTGCCGTTTTCCACATCACAGGAACATTTGCAGTAGCCACTTTCCATCAGCATGAAAAAGACAAAAGAGTTTTTCCAGTACTAATTCAAGTTCTTCCCATTCCAGCAGCTGAGCAACTCCATGGTACCCAGCAAGAAGTCCTCAGTCCAAAAGGAAGAGAATTCTGCAATGAGCTCTTCATAAAGGTTACAGGAAAGGTGCCCCACCTGTGTAAAACAAACAAACAAACAAACAAACAGCAATAATCATCACAATAACACTGTTCTGGAATGAGCCGGACATAGTCTTTTTCCAACGCATCATTTGCAGAACAGACCTACGTGCCAGCAGCTGAGGAGCAGAAATCTTTACTCCCACTCCAGAGAAGAAACTACAGGCAGACAATGCACACCAAGAAGCAATATATTAAAACTTAATGTGTGCCGTACACCGTGAAGAGACTGTCCAGACTTTGCTAGCAATCATTTCATTTTTTTTTCTGTTATTTAGTCAATCCCCATTTTGTTTTTACTGTTTCCTTTATTCCTCTCCTTTTCAAATTGCCTTTTTCCTGTCAGCATGCACAGTTCTCAGTGAGCATTTATCTGGAGTTTGACAGGCTATGAAGACTTTCCTTTGGGTTTGTTTTGTTCCGATTCGAGTTCAGAGTTATGTTTACTTACTCAGTTCTTATCCTGTTAGAAGTTTTCCATTCTCCCCTGATGGACTGCTGATTAAAACCAGTTGGAACAACCCAGCCTAATGGCTGCAGCTCATCTCATGCAGACAGACACACACAAACCTACATACACACCATCTGAACTCAATTGGGCCACAGACATCATATAAATAAAGGCTGGACTGCACAGTGGGTGGGGCTAACTTCTCTCGGCTCTGAAGAGGCACAGAGTGGGAAGTGAAGAAACAACATTAGAACTGGATCAGAAACAAGAGGTATCCTTGCTCTCATAAAAAAAGGCATATTTCCAAACTATAATCACAGCAGTTATTTAAAAGTCATCTGTTAGTGTAACGACCTGGATTGAAAAGAACCCTGTGGGCAGTGGAGAGTCAAACCATAACCCACAGCATTGAAATAAAAATTTACAAAAAAAAAAAAAATTGTTAACATTTCCAGTGAGCTGGATTTACTTGTATGTACCATTTCAGCACTGCCGTGACAACAGGTGATAAATCTCGGTGGTATCCAGTGTACTTAATATCACTGTATGAAAAAGCTCCCCATTTAAAGGTAATGAAGGAAACAAAGGCAGACAGCCAGAAAGACTCCAACTAAAGCTTTCGGTATCTCAACTACAGAAGTGCCTGGTTACTACTTCCCCCTGCTGACATAAGACAAGGGTTGGACAGACAGAAACAGTTTAGGTTTAGAGGCTCTGTGTTATCTTCACAAACGTACTTTGCTTATATGATAAAGTTCCTACTGCTAAAAATATTTGTCTATATCCCATGTACTTTGTTCTCAGCTGTGTATGAAAAAAAGTAACAAGAACATTCCCAGAACCCAAACTCTCTCATATATATGAAAAATGAAAGTCAGTCTGTTATACAGAATAGCAGTAACACCACTGGCACCCTGGCTGATAGTAGAACTCTATGCAGCTGGGAGGGCTGATGTTTACCCTTGTGCCTGAAGTAGCTGTGTTTATTTGGATTTGGAGTCTATTCTTTCGAATGCCCGAGTTAAAACAATCACTTTGCATATTAAAAAATGCCATACATGCCAATTTAGTAACAATGCATGTCTCTGGGCTATTCCTCAGTCACAGTAATTCCAGATGTATTTTTTGCATGGTGTGGTGATTTCTCTCTCATTTCTGGCATTATAATTGTACGAATTATCTTGAATTGATTCCCAGGCTACTGTGAACAAGAAAAGGATTCTGAAGGTCATCCACATTCTCCACTGTAGAAAGATTTTCCTCCATACAGGCGAACACAGGGGTACACAAAGCTCCTAATGCCAGCTCCAGTGCATTGTTGCAGCTTGTCATTACAGCCTCAGATGCTCAGCCTCTCCTCTAGATGGCTTATGCTGTTCTCCTCCAGCAAAGCAATTGGAAAACAGCAAATCTGGCTAGCTGGGGATTGCCCTTGCATGGGAGAAACCCTGGGTGCCACAGAACTGGCCTTAGGATCTGAAAGTTCTTCCATGCTTCCTTCCAGTTGCACTCAATGCATGGTGGGTGCAGGCTAAGAATCTGGGTGGCTGTCTTTTCACAGCATTTCCAGAAAATACTGCAAGACCACTCAATTTCACAGTAGTTATTCTAAGAACCCAGCAGCAGGACCAGAAGGGAACCAGCGATTCCACTCTTGAAGCACTACTCATTTTTCTCTCCTATCCCCACCTCTGTGTCTTTTTCTCCATGTTGCCCTGTGTGTACAGAATCCTGGTTAGCAATATTGCCAACCTCAAAAGTTCAATAATCATGAGTCAGGCCCTAGAAATCATGAGATATTTTTAATTTCATGTTTTGTTTATTTTTTTATTCTTTTTGATCTCCTCTCCCTGCCCACTAAAGTTCTGTGGGGGTTACAATGTTGCCAACACTCCCAAATGTATAGAGTAAGGTGATTTCAGCCTCTGATACAGAGGTTCTCACAGTAGGAGCCAGCTGAGTTCAAATGACAAACATTGTATAAAACGCTGGGGCAGAGCTTCCAGCTTCACCCCAAAGCCCAAAACTCTAATGAATTCATTCTGTGTCCTCCTCACACACAGCCCAGCATCAATGCACTTTCCACACACCCGCATCATTTATGCTCCCCATCTCCCTGACCCCAACCCATTAATTAAATATCTGTCCACCCAGCCACCCTTATCTCTCTGTGCACTTCTGCTCCTCTTGCAGTTCCAGGGGTTCGTTGGTCCTCTCTTCTGGGCTTGGTAGGGGGACAACTCCAAGGATTACTCAACCTTTCCCTTCCCAGATGTGGGGTTGCAAGGATGGGGAGTAGGAGGAACAGAAATGGGTCCACTCCAACTCTTGGATTCTGCTGTGGAGTAGTTCTCTTTTTGCTAATTTTCTCTCAAAGCTTCTGCAAGGAATGCAATAGCATCTCACTATTTCTCTCCTTTTTTGTGGTTTCCTTCCCAAGAAGAGCTCCAGTACCTCTTGTGCTGCTCAACCAGCTGCGGAATGAAACTAACATGATTGTCATTTTTACAGCTGCCCACAGGATTCCAACTCCACGAGGCCATTGTCCTGGTTCTCATCTTCTTTATTTCTTTGATTTTTTTACATGGCAGATATTATTGACAAGTGCAAATTAGAGGTAATTCCACTGGAGTCATACGGGGGGGGGGGGGGGGAGGATATGAAGAACAGGGGTACATGCAATCAGAATCAGGTCTCATGAGTTCCAGAACAGAGGGAAGGTAGGGGTGTACTACTTACCCCCCACCTCCTTAAGGGACAGCCTGAGCTGTAATTAAGGAATCGCTGCCCCACCCCAGGAGTGGGCTATATAAACGGGAAAAGGACACTAGCTGAGCGAGAGAGGGGCAAGTAGAAGCCATGCAGGCAGCAGGGCCTGGTTGCTGCCTCTCAGGCAAGGCTCTAGGCTGTGTCTACACTTGTAAATTTAGGTCAACTTTAGCCAAGTCGAATTAACTAAGTCGACTTAGCATGTCCACACCTAAATTTTAAATCAACTTAGGGGGGAACTTACAAAGTCAACCTAGAGCATCCACACTGGATGCCTAGGTCGACTTCTAGGGGCTAGGGGGACCTAGGGCAGGTCCACGGGGGTAGGGGGGCACCCCTTGCCCAGTGCCAGGGGGCTCAGCCTTTGCTCCATTGTACCTTGGTACAATGGGGCAAAGGGGGACAGGGACCCTGGAAGAGCATAGGGGCAGAGTGGGCAGGGCTCTGCCCTGCCCTGGTAGGGGGCATGCCAGGCTCCCCCTGTGCCCCTCCCCCAGCAGGGAGGGCAGCGGGGGAGTCCTGGAGAAGCCCTAAGTCGACTTAGGGCTACTCCAGATCTACACTGGCTTAAGTCGACTTTAGGAAGTTGACTTAAGCCTTAAGTCGAACTAAAAGGTGGTTTAATAAAGTCGACTTTATTTTCCTTAAGTCGACTTAAGCAACTTGCTTAAGTCGACTTAAGGAAACTGTAGTGTAGACGCAGAGTAAATTAAGTCGACTTAAGCAAGCTTAAGTCGACTTAATTTATAAGTGTAGATGCACCCCTACAGTCTAACTAGACTAGAGACTTTGCAAACTTAAGTCTGGAAGTTCAAACAAGGTCCTGAGGTGAAGCCCTTATGAACCAAGTATTATATCTGCTTCTGTCCTCTTAAATCCACCTAAAATTAAAAATTCCCCAAATAATACTATTTGTTAGTGTGTGTTGGCTTCTTCTTGTCCTGGGCTGTTAAGCTGAATCTATTGCTACTCCAGTGAAGGAAAATTAGGATGGGCCGCACTTACAGTGCCACACAGAGCTGCAAGGGGTTTGCCCACAGCTTTACAACAGAATATATAAGTAAAATCAGAGGGCAGATCAGATCAAAAAGTAGAAGGTAAATAATTTATGCATACGCATATGTATCTGTAATATCATCCAGGTTCCAAATTCATAGCTAAAAGCTCATTGCTACCATTTTTGTGTTGAAAATGTGGTTAAATGTAAACAGAAGCTGGTGCTACTGTTCCACTTAGTACCCCTGAGCGGTTCCATCTTGCTACTGTACCCAAGTGCAGTGACGCAGTACTCTGTGGACTGCCTCCTTCTTTCTCCCCCACTGCTTTCACCTTGGATTTCCTGCCGTTTGCTCCCCCAAGCAGCATTCTGTTTTCTTGCACTGCACTATGTTGGCAGCTCAGACTCCCCAGCGGGCTGTGCAGTCAATATCTGCCAGCAGTGGCCTCTGGTGCCCACAGCAGGAATTCCATCCACGTCTAGCTCAGCCTAAAATTCCTGAACTGATGGTGGCCAAGAGTAACTGATAACAGTTGAGGAGGAAAAAAACGTCACAGGACCTACTAAAAATTCAGAAGAATTGGCAGCAGTTGGACTGGGATTCTGAAACTCTCCAATCCTGCAGTGTGGGCACAGGAATCCGCATATACAGAACTCATTGCAGGCAGGGAGTATAGGCACTTTACCTGCTTAATTTTACTCTTGTGAGTAGTCTAACTTCAGTGGGGCAACTCACATGAATAAAGCTGAGCACCTGGGTAGCTACCTGCAGGACTGGACCTTGGCTTAGTCACTAGTAACAGCTCATTTTCCAGCAATGAACATTTCACCATGCCAAAACTGCCAGGGAGATAATAGGTTTGAAGAACTGTTCACAGCTGCTCTTTTCCAAAATATCTAGGTTTAAATTATGAAGTGCAGGGTTATAACAACCATTTGTGTGAAAAAAAGGGCTGCAGTTAGTAAAAATACCAGCAAATAATCTGTAAAAAGTATTGATTATTGAGAGTTATTTTACAACAAAGTTTATGTAAGTATAATTCACTAGAATGACAGGCTTCTACACTATTTTCATTTTAACTTAATAGATAAATGGAAGATTTTTTTAAGCAATTTTATATGGTCAATTCTTGAATTCGTTCTCTTATTTTAAGAGCACAGAACCAAGGTGATGGTTCAAGAGGTTCAGAACCTCTTTCTGTAGAAATCATTGACAAAATGTTCCCACTAACTTCAACAAGAGCAGGATTGAGCTATAAATCAACACAGCATAAAAGCTTTGTAAACAACAAAACATCAGCAGTCCTGTGTACATTTAAACAAAACTATTCATTAACGATGCTGGAGACAGCTGTTGAGCCACATATTCAATTACTTTTCACTTCGACCTCAAGGTTGTGCAAAAGTTACACTTGCAGGTTGGTTTTATTCCTGTGCATCTCCCCATTGTGCACAGTGAACAGGACTGTACAAGGCAGCTTCTGGCTGCTGGACTGGGCCGGTAAGCAAGATTGGCACTCCCTGAGGCAACTTATTTAAGACAATATCAGCAACGCATTTCATTATTGCTCTGCCAGCAGAAAGATTTGACACATGACTAGAAAAATTAAGGTTATTTACCTGTAACTGGAGTCTTTTGGGATGGACTCTGCATAGTTACAGTCATGGGTAGTGCAGGCTAGACAGTGGAATCTTCTCCAAGTAGTGTTCAGAGGAGTGCTTATGCCTCCTCCTCAGCATTCCTGAATGTTCAAGGCTCTAAAGGGGGATGCAGCACCCTGTGACACATCAGTTCCTTCCAACACTGTCTCAGGGGTGGGGCGGGAGCACAGAGCTCAGCCTCTGGCCCCATGGCCCCAGCCCCCCAGTGCCAGCAGGGCAAGGGCCCTCCCAGCACGCCTCCAAGCCCTATCTGCACTGGGGGGGTGCAGCGGAGGGACTGGATCAAGTAGAAGCCTTAGGAGCTGGAGCCTTGGGCCCTCCTTTAGGCCAAGGCCTGGGGCTTCAGCCCTGATAGCCCCTGCATTAATCTGGCCCCGCTCCTGCCCCCAAATATGGTGATCAACTAATCCCCAAACATGTGGACAAGACTCACCAGCCAGACACCCGAAAAAGAATTCTCTGCACCCCATCTAACATCCCATCACAGGCCATTGGAATATTTACCACTAGTAGTCAAAGATCAGTTAATTGCTAAATTTGGCTGTTCCATCATGACATCCCTTCCATAAATGTATCCGGTTCAGTTTGAAGCCAGGCAGGTTTTTTTACCCCCACTGCTCCCCTCAGAACACTACTCCAGAACTTCACTCCTCTGATGGTTGGAAATTTCAAATCTAAACTTCCTGATGGCCAGTTTATATTAATTTGTTATTGTGTCCACAATGGCGATGAACTTAAATAATTCCTCTTCTTCCCTGGTATGTATCCTTCCAATGTATTTATAGAGACAAATCACATCTCCCCTCAGCCTTCTCTTGGTCAGGCTAAACAAGCTAAGCTCTTTGAGCTTCCCCTCATAAGGCAAGTTTTCTATCCTGCAGGATCATCCTAGTAGTCCTTGCAGGTTCTAGCTGAATTTATCTTTCTTAGACATGGGGGACTAGAATTGCACACAATATTCCAGATGAGGTCTCACCACTGCCTTGTATAACTGTACTAACACCATCCTGTTTCTACTGGAAATTCCTTGTCTGATGCATCCTGGGACCGCATTAGCTTTTTTCACAGCCACATCACATTGGTGGCTCATAGTCATCCTGTCATCAACTAATACTTCCAGGTCCTCCTTCTCCTCTGTCACCAATTGATGCGCTCCAAGCTTATAGCAAAAATTCCTCTTCTTAGTCCCTAAATGCGCGACCTTACACTTGCCATTATTAAATTTCATCCTGTTTCTATTACTACAGTTTACAACGTCATCCAGATCTTCCTGTATAATATCCCAGTCCTTCTCTGTGTTGGCAACACCTCCCAACTTTGCATCATCTACAAACTTTATTAGCACATTGCCACTTTTTGTGCCAAGGTCGGTAATAAAAAGGTTAAATAAGATTGGTCCCCAGACCGATTCCTGAGGAACTCCACTAGTAACTTCCCTTCAGCCTGATAATTCACCTTTCAGTATGATTCGTTGTAGTCTTCCCTATAACCAGTTCCTTATCCACCTTTCAATTTTCAGATTTAAAATTTCTTACTAAAGATAATGTTTAAAGATCTGATCAGGTACACAGTTTAAACAACAGAGTTTCTGGATATCTGGGTATAATGTACAGATTATCAGTGGGTACAAAGTTTGGCTGGAAGTCAGAAAGTACAAGGAAAGCATAATCTGTGGTATCATGGATGAAGGGTACTAGGTTTGGTAGTTTAAAATACAAGCATTTGGGTAAGGGGGTTGTTCATTCAAAAAATATGTTTATGTGGTTTGTGGGAAGTAGATATGGTAATAAAAGCGGGCTGACCCTCATTGAGTGAGAACTATGATATAGATAATCCTTCAGTACATACGGTACATCAGAGAAAGGCTTTTGATTCCCATCTCATTGCCGATTCACGATGGCAGTCCAGCCCATTCTTCTTGGTACTGCCAGTGTCTAGTGATGTGCCCCATGTATAGGTCCCTTGACCACCTGACGGTGTTCAGCACCATGAGGTGCCACATGAGCAGGCCAACCAATTCCAGAGGTCGACTGCACATGCTCATTGCAGGGGGCCCAAGCACCCAGGGATCCAAAGAGCTTCTGTCACCACCTTATAGCTCTTCACTCTCAGGGTGTCAGCCGGGGGTGGGGGGCGGAGAAGAGAGATGTACTTCACCTCCTTACGAGCTCAGGCTTCATGGAAGGCCAGGGTCCTATTTTGAAAGGGGACAGTGATGTCTACCATGGTGATCTTTTTCTGCTCCTCATTGGTGATGACGACGTCTGGCCACAACTGGCTGTCAGTTCCGGGGACTGTGGAGCTCACTGCGACCTTCCCCAAGTGCGATGGGATGGCTTTCACCAACTGGTTCTGGATGATGTTGTGGTGCAGCTGCCAAGCTCTGGAGTGGGGCTTGCAGCTGCACAGGATATGGGCATGGTCTCATTGCTATAGTCGCAACTATAGCTATATCTTTCAGACATTTGACCAAAGTCCTGACTGCTTAGAAATGTAAGAGTGTTTTCCCCTTGCTGAGATCCACTAGTCCCAAAAAATCCCAGTTCATGTATATTTCTGGTGACTTCCCAAGTGCCACAAGAGGAATTGTGGGTACGTAGTCTATGCAAATGAAACACTCTATAGCAAAATTCATTTAGTGCCTATATCAGCATATTGTGTTCTCCCAGATAATCAATCTGTATTCTCACAGGTTAAAAAGAAATATGGAAGGGCTTTCCAACTAGTACCCAGCTGTAAAAGACCTCGTCCATTATGGGATCTCTAGTTTGCCTTAGTTAGCACAATTGGTGAAGTCACACCGCTACCAAAACCCGAGCTTGGCTCAGCAGACTTGAGCTTGCACTATGGAACTAAAAACAGCAGGAGAGGATCACAGGGCTGGGCTTCACCCCATGTCTACTCTGCTATTTTTAGCCCTGTTGCACAAGCCCCAGTCAACTGATGCAAGTTTGCAGACTCACTGTGCAGGGGGTGGCTTGCAAATGGAGGAAGGAATTTTGGGAGGAAGGAATAGACCATTTAATTCTTCAGCTCCTTTCCCTATCACCAAATTGCCATGTACATTGTCCAACCGTTAACCCTTTTCTGCACTTCCTTTCATACAAGGACACAGGAAGTTTGCAAGCTAATTTCAGCATTCAAGAGTCCAGCAGTTCATTATTGTTAGCTGGAGCATGGCTGGGGCAATCAAAAAGAGGCCAACCAGAAATCCAGAGCATGGTTCTGAACAAGCGGTGTTCTCACTTGTATTCAATAGAAGCAGAAACTGAAGCATCTTATGCCCTCTCCTCTAGCATTTATACTACTTTAGCTCTTAGGCTATGTCTACACTAGAAAAGTTAAGTTGACTTTGGTAAGTCGACTTTAAAAAGTAGACTAAGTCGACTTAGCTTTAATAAAGTCGACTTAAGGGTTACTCCATGTCCACACCGTCCTTAAGTTGACTTAAGGAGTCAACTTACGGGTTAAGTCGACTTAATGAGTGGTAGTAACAAAGTTGACTTAAGCTTTCATTAAGTCGATTTAAGGAATTTCTTAAGTCGACTTAATGAAAGCCTAGTGTGTACGTGGCTTAATTTAAGTCGACTTTAGCCTTCTTAAGTCGACTTAAATTGCCAATGTAGACATAGCATTAATGTGTTTTGGTGTGTCAGTGTTTATATTTTTCCTTGCTCTTCTCTCCTTTCTCGCATGTCCACTTCCCTATGTCCTTCTTCCACCACAGAAAAACATAATGGCCTCTATTCTCATACCGTCTTCTAGTGCTTTTCTATACCCTTTCCCCATTACCAGTTCTGTCTTTCTTTCGTGTCCTTTTCTTCCTGCTATCTCAAGGATAGTCCCATCCATCTTCTCTCAGGCTCATAAAACCAAAGTTTTCTTATCTCTCGGGGTGCGTCTACACTAACAAGTTAGGTTGACTTAAGGAGGCTTAAGTTGACTTAAACTATTCCATGTCCACACTGGAATTTTCTTAAATCGACTTAAGCATTTCCTTAAGTCAACTTAAGGAAAAGTTAAGTCAACTTAATAACACCTCATTTTAGGTCAACAACGCTTAAATTGACCTTATTAGGTCGACTTAAGCCAATGTGGACGGGGATTAGCGCCTAAATCAACCTTATTAACTAGACTTAAAGTGTTGAGTCAATTAATAAGGTAAAAAAGGGGCTATGTCTACATAGAAAAGTTAAGTCAACTTTTGTTAAGTCGACTTAAGATCAACTTTAAGTTGACTTAATAAAGTCGACAACTTTTCTAGTGTAGACATAGCCTCAATTCCAAATTTAGCTCCCTCCAGTTTCCATTTTCCTACCCTTCACCCAAATCCATTTCCACTCCCTCCTGCTCTCTCACAGGGTGCAGAAAACTCTGCTACCTCTTCATTCTTGCAGATGTGCATTGTTTCTCCCAGCAGCTCTTCAGCATCTCCTTGCTGCTTCTCTTGCTGGTTCCTCAGAGCAAGTACCATACTGAAGCATCCATTCTGTAGCAGCAGTCCTAGGGAAAATAATGAAACACAGGCCTCACAGGCTGTTGATTTCTTTCTCCTTTTGCTCAAGGTGGTGTTGTGCACCACGTGTCTGTCTCTTCTCTTCTCCACTGCTAAGCTAGCTCACTGGAATGCTGCCCCACTCTTATTTGCTCATAATCATGGTGGACAATAGCATGAGATACGCACCCCTACGCTTCCTGTGTTCTCCTAAGCAGTGTGAGAGGCAGAGTCAGGCAACCTCCCCTCCAAGACTCCTGTAACAACCAGAAAAGTGAAGCAAAGCCAGACTATCCTAGAAAATCCAGGCCAGCCAGTCCCTGACTTTACACATAATTACCCTGAGGGACCTCCAGCACTGGGCGCAGCTTTGATTTCAGAAACACACATATCAGACACAAGCAGAGAAACAATAAGATTATCTTCCCTCTTCCATCCTCCTTCCTGACCTTGTCTGTTCCTGCTTATTCCCTTGAATACGCCTTGAACATCGTATTTCTTTCTGACTTATCTACCATTGCCTTCCTGTCTCTTCTTCACAGCTCCTGTGATCAGGAACTTCCTCCCCATTCTTAACAGACTGTTTCCAAATAAAGCCTTCAAACCCTTGAATGAATAGCCCAGTTTCCCCTGGCTCAGTAAGGCTCTGCTTTTCTAGGTGATGGGAGGTAGGAAACTGACGAGTCATATCGTTAGGGTTGCAAACATTATTTGTGTGTATAAAAAGTCATGGTTATAAAACTAATTGGGACACTTCTGTATGAAATACCATCTATTTCTGTATTGTCCTTTTGGAAAGTTAACCCACATCACAGCATTTGTTTTTCAGGCAAATGAACAATTCTCATGGCCCATTACAGATACTAGATTGTCACCCATTTACCTTTCCCCAAATAATCATCAAAGAATCAGGAAATAAATTTTAAAAAGACTTTTTAGATGAATTAATCACCTTTTTTATTTGGTACAAAGAAGCGACTTTACCACCTAACATCTCAAAATATGATTTATTGTACACTGCTTAGTCTTCGGTGCCCATTTTAAATGAAATTTGATGAATTTTTTTGCTTCACTGGTTTCAGTCATTTTCAAGGACATATTTCATCCCATGCTCTCAACCTTAATCCAGCAAACACTCATGTAAGTAACTTCAAACATGTCAGTAATCTCACTGACTGCAATAAGAATACTCATATGTGTATTTGCAGGAGAAAGGCCTAAATCTTTTGCATCTTTTTTCTGTCACACAGAATGCTTATTTTCAGATTGCTCATCTCACTTGTGCTCTGTTTAAAAATGACTATGAAATTTTTCCTGTAGTCCATCTCCAGCTCTCAGATTACATGTACACTAATTTTCATAAAGTTTTTCACATTACAGCATATATCAACAGTATCATAGTATAGCTGAATATAATCTGAGTTCAGCATAATAGTTAAAATGTGTCTTTTGATACAGTAGGCATTTAAGAAACCTGCCTGAAGCATACATCACAAACAAGGCCAATATTACAGGGGAAAAAAGTGCAGAGGTCTTCATAAATACAGAAAACTGAGTACTGGAAAAATGTTATAGTGCCAAGGAAATGCATCATTTAGAGATACAGGTCCTGTCTCCAGGATATGCCATTTTGTTGTCCTAATGGTCAAGCAAAGGAAGATAATACTGTTTCCACATTTAGTAAGCAGTTTTGTAATCTGTTTAAAATGAGTTCTGATCATGTCTTAGGAGCAGAACGTTCTATACAGCTATACAGTTTCTTTCTAGAGTCTGACTGCATCCAACTATTACTACAGATCAAGAGATCTATCTAGGAGATAAAGATTATTGGAGAGAAATAATAATATAATAATAAAATAACATTCTGAAGTATCTTATGTTTATAAAACACTTGATTTTTAAATAATCAGTCCTTACAATTACTCAACTTACAGGACCGTTGCATTTTATGGACAAAATTTTACATATAAGGAAACTGAAGCAGCCAGAGTACGGTAAGTAAATTACTAATGGTCACACAGCAAGTTACTAACACATTAGAATTCAGGAGTTCCTAGTTTCCAGCCCCACACTGAATCACTGTATGTCTTCTCAATGATGGTATGTTGAGTTGCACAGAGTGCCACCTTCCACATGCCTGACTACCCAACTATTGGAACTGGCTTGGAAAAAAGAAGACTGAAAGCTGAAACCAAGTGGAGGATGTCATGCTGAACAGTTGTGATAATACTTGCAAGGAAGTTGAACATTAAATTGTCAGTGGGGGTGATCTTAGCCAGTTTACACATGATCCATTCAATCAAAGCTGTCATTCAACGCAAGAGTCTTTTGATTAAACAATGTTTAAGACACATATATCAAAGTATGAGGGCCTAAAGCATAGCCTACCTTCTTTTTCTCTACTTAAGATCTAGTTTTATGTACAGTGAAATTGAAAATGTTAATAGAACCATATTTCTGGACTGCATTACTATTATTTCTATGGTGGAATCATTTAATTGCTCCGCAAACATGGATTAGGGCTCCATCATACTACTTACTGTATAAATAGCCAGGTTTTGCAAAAGATCATTTTTGCAAAATATGTAAAATAAAATATTATGAGTTTTTATTTACAAATTAGATAAACAGACTTGCTTTGGTTTTAATTTGGTATTAATCTCAACTGAGTTATGTGTTCATAGTAACGCTTTTTAAAAGTTTAAATTTAAAAAAGCATATTGAAGCAGAGAGTAAAGGCAAATGAAACCATATGCGAGCAACCACACATCACTAGCTCTATGTTCATGTAGGAGGTGGAAGAATTTCTTTTTTTTTAAGTTTTTAAGAAACGAGTTAAGAGCTCATTTAAAATCCTCCAACTGTTAGACAGCAAGGTTTGAAATCAGTTCCCTGATATGTTTTAGAACGAGTTGCTGTAGCTACACAACTAGAATAACATTTTCCCCCTCATCAAAACAAAAGTTGTGGGCTTACACTTAAAAACAATAGGAAGAACTAAAATTTATAATCCTTCTTCTTAAATGGTTCATTATTCTGCCCTTCAACTCCTCCACTCCCAATAGAAGTTCCCATCACATTCCTTTCAGCCACGTAGTAGAAATGTTAAAGTAAAGAGTAATAAATGGATGAATGTTCGGAGAGTGTTTTAAAGATGGGAAGCACAATGGTGCTAAATTTTGCGTATTTGTGGGAGAATTCAACAGAACATTTTTTCAAGTTTTTTCCAAATGTCATGTATATGAGGGAGGAATGAGAAAGATTCTTTAATGTTGGGATTCCTTAGGTAAAATACCACTTGTATACTTTCAGAGCTGATATTTTACATGCTTTACAAATGCCAACAAAAATCGTACATAGCAGGAGGGGCTGGATAGCACTGAATGAAGTAAATTTCTCTCTCAAAGACAATCAGTACTTTTGGAACAAGTATTTTCATATACCAAAAAAAAAAAAAAGCAGCCCATCTAGAAGTATTCTTAATCTAAGCAAATGCCCACAGTGGGTTAAAACAGTTACCACACAAAGCAAATCAGGTTCAAGAGTAATTTTAGATTTCTCCTTAAGCCAGGGTTTCCCAAACTTTTTGTCATCATGACCTCATTTTAATGAAGTCAGGGCTGGCCTAAGGTACCCTACGCGAACTATGGCTTTTGCGACCCCATCAGAAGGCAATACTTTTGTTTATAAGAGGTAACATATTAATATATATATTTTAAATAGGCAAAAAAAATCAATTCTGTCTAATTTGGTGCCCCTTTAAACATGGCGCCCTAGGCAACTGCCTAATTTACTTATATGGTTGGGCTGGCCCTGAATGAAGTATTTCCTGTCGGAACCCCATACAGCTTGAGGAACACTGTACATGCAGGGATCATATTGTGAGGAGCAAAATGGCATGCCCCGCATACAAGGGATTGCTGTGACCCCATCTGTTATTGCACAACCCTATTTGGGGTCTTCCTGACCTACAGTTTGGAAACTGCTGCCTCAAACATAAATATCTTCTATATTAGCTTGCAATTTCTCCTGACTCATCCCATACAACATGCTGTAAACAGTCAGAAAAATCCATTTGAAATTAATAGGACACACTACCACTTGTAGATAATGTAAGTGACTCACATTGCCAACTGAAAAACTACTTTTTCTAGATCAGGTTTAATGGTAAAGAATAGTCAATAATAGTTTATTCAACAGTTGACAAATTGATCAAATAATTTAACAATCCATAGAATGCATTCTCCCAAAAATCTTTAAGAAATTATTCAGCCATCTACAGATCTGCTTGAGTAATACAATACATTATTTATGAATAATTTAGTCAAGAATACCATCTACAAATAAATTAATTACAGCAAATAGAATGATGCCAACTCTGCCCCATTTTTATCAGACATAATACTCATTAACTATTTTGTTTAATTAAATATGAACTATATATATATAATTACTTATTTTACAAGGAGATTAAATTCTCAGTTCCATACCTAGCAAGGCTTGCTGACATTCTAGCTGCATTGAAGTAAATGGCTAAATTCTCATTATACTCATAGGTCCATAAATTTCACCACTGGGAGTCTTTACAATGTACCTCATCTTTAAAAACAAAACAAAACAAAACAAACAATCATCTGCATGTGTGTGAAGAGATCAAAATAGCTATTCATGGCTAATAATGTGTGTGAAGGGGGTCAAAATAGTTCATTTCTACAGAAAAAAGTTGAGTGATGTACTGCTCAAAGAAAACATTTTCTGGTGATGTCATAAAGACAATAGTATTCAGCAGTAAACATCTGTATAGGAACACTACATAACTTACACTGCTTTTTTAAAGTGCATCCACAAGAAAAACCAGCAAGAGTGGAGGCATTTCAACACTAATTAGATCTATTGGATTTCATATTTTTTAAGAGCCACATGACTGCACTCTTCAGACTACACTTCTTAATTAACTGTGTTTTACTTCTGCCAGTTGGTATGATTGGCTATCTTTAATACTATATTGATAGGAATGTGTATTTTTTTAAATGTGTATTACTTTGTTTTAAACCTTTTAAAAAAAAAGAGAGAGAGGATGTTGTTCCCAGCACTCAGAACTTTTAAGAGTAACAGCTCCAAATAACTGGCTTGGTATAAGACTTCCATGAAATACAATGAAGTTTATTCAAAATAGCTGTTGATTCAAAAACCACCCTGTAGTCTGTGGTCTGTTATGTACTTGTATTTTGCAAGTACATCACATCATCATGATGCAGCCAGTTTTTATAAATCCAGTTTAGTTTGAATGTGTTAGTGAAGGGATTAAAAAAACAAAACCCCACACCTAAGCTAATATAAATTGGTAAACTGTTAAAAACAGTAGGTTTACAATGAAGAGCTCACATTGAACATTTGAAGGCAGCAATTTACTGTTCTGGAACATAAGGTATGTTGAATATAAGAACAAATCTGAAAGTCATCAAGCACTTTTCTGGATTAACAAGTTTCAGATCCTCAAATAGATCATCTCTCAAATAAAATAGAGGTATAGAAAGAAAAGTTGGGACTTGTCTACACAAGTAAGTGACTCTGGCATAACGCAAAGTTTGAAGTTAACCTGCTGTGACTATCCTGGTAGAGCACCCAGTGTAGGCATTTATTCCGGTATAAAAGGGTGGCCTATTTCTAGTTTAGTTTACATTGCTTTCGAAGCAATTTATGTTTAAGCCAGGGGTCGGCAACCCAAAGGATAAGAAGAGCCATTTAAAAAAATTCCTTCAATAAACAAAACAAACAAGGAGTCTCGTGGCACTTTAAAGATTAAAAAAATTATTTAACGCACAAGCTTTTGTGGAAGATGTAAAGTTGGAAAGGTCCCTTCAAAAGGATCAGGCACCACAGGCAACAGTGATGAGTGAGTTTATGGTACTGGGAACACAGAAGACGGCAGTTTCAGCTTCAAAACGGAAGTAACATGGCAATTGCTTATATACACATACTGCTTGTTTACTGGTTTAAACTAGTTTTCTAACAGTTCTTTGTTTTTTTGGGGAAAAACACTCTATATATGGTACAAGGGTGAGGGTGGTGACAGCGGGTGGTCAGGGCCCATTTAACTGGCCTGGGGCCCCGGGCTGTGTCGTCCCCCCCCCCCCCACAGTCTTCTACTGCAGGGGCCCTGACTGCCCCCAACCACGCCTCCCCACCTGCTCCCCCACACTGCACAGGCTTGCCCCCACCCCTCGATCGCTGAGGGGAGGGCGCTCCCACCCCAGCCCTGATCTGGCCAGTGTGCCCAGGGGGTGGGAGGCCAGCTAGTGCACAGCAGGTGCAGGAAGGCCATGGTGGAACGGCGGAGGCAGCGCAGCAAGCCAGCTGGCCCCGACCCCCAGACAGAGTGAAAAAGCACTGGCCCCCTGGGGGTGGGCCAGCCTGCCCAGGGGCTGGGGGAGCACAGAGCCTAGCCACCCCCACCAGCAGGGCAACTGGATTATTGCAGGGGTTTTAGGGGCTGGAGCCTGGGGCTCAAGCCCCTTACATCGCTGCGATAATCTGGCTCTGGGGGTGGTCTCAATAGGTAGGGGAATACTAACTTCCATACAAGGTAAGGGGGGTTGGATGGGAATGTGACATCAGACGGAGAAAGGTGCATGTCAAAAGACGGTCTTCATGTTGTCCAGCTGGGCACCCTCTGTGCCATGCGGCCTACTGTGCTTGCCTGGGTATCTTATCCTCGCAGACTAAAGCCCACTTTGTCTCCCACGGAAGCTCATGCAATAAATACATTTGTTAGTTTTAAAGTGCCATAGACTCCTTGTTCGTTTTGCTGAATAGACTGACATGTCCACCCCTTTGGAACTTCAATAAGCAAATGTTTTGAGAGCCACATAGTGTGTAGCCTCCTGCTGAGAGCTGGGGGGAGCTGGGAGGTGGGGCAGGGCACATGCTGCAGGGTCCTCTGGCAGGGGGGAGGGGAGCCCAGAACCAGCCCCCCCCCAGGATACCCCAATGGCAGGGAGGCCCCGGAGCCCAGTGTCACAGAGGGGCCAGCTGAAGAGCTGTATGTGGCTCTGGCGCTGCAAGCTGAAGACCCCTGGTTTAAGCAGTGGAGATATGGCTGCAGGTTTTGAATGTATTTACTCCAGAGGGAATTCTGTGCCAAAAAAATAAAAATTCTGCACACAATATTTTAAAACGTTGCAAATGTTATATTGGTCAATAAATAAATGTGGAGGCTCCAGCATGGCAGTGAGGAGCACAGAGGTGGGATATCACCCTGCAGCCCTCCCCTCACCCCGCACACACACTTGGTGGTGAGGCTGTACCCGACCCTGCCACAGTACAAGGGCAGTGCCTGCCCCAGACATACCCCAAGCCCTGACTCTCCATGCCAAGTGCACCAGGTGTGGGCAGGCAGGCTCAGCCCAGGAGGATCCAAGTGTGGGGTGAGTGGGTTCTATGTTGGGCAGTGTGAATGTGTGTGGCTCAGTGGAAGGGGGCTCGGTGGGATCTGGATGCACAGGGGCTTGTTGAGGAATTTCAGGGGCAATGGGATTCTACAGGGAGTCTTAGCATGGGGGAATGGGGCTCAGCAGAGGATCTGAATGTCAGGGGCTCAGTGGAGGGATCCAGATGCTGGAGGAGTGGGGCTTGGTGGGGTAGGGGTCTGCGTGCATGCTCAAGGGGAGCAGGCTGAGCAGGGGTGGTGTGTGCAGAGGTAGAGGTCTGGGGGCAGCGGAGCTCTGGGTGCAGGGGGGAAGGCTCAGTAGGGTAGGGGTTCAGTGAGGAGGTTCTGGGTGCATGAGGGGTGGGGGTGAGGCTCAGTGGGCGGTCTGAGTATGGAGGGATCTGGATGCCCGGGGATTGGGAGGATGGGAAGCAGCTCCCTCTACAGCAACCCCTCACCCAATGGCTGCAGAACTGGTTTCCCTTTGCTTCCTTATCATAGTCATTTTTCTGCAGGAAAGCAAAGAAATGTGCAGGGAACATGAATTCTGCCCGAGCATAGTGGTGAAGAATTACCCCAAGAGTAAGGTTATTGGCCGGGTCTGATGTTCTGAACTGGTGTGTCCTGATCTGTGGGGAGCTTGCTTCTGATACGGCACTTGGAGAGATTGGGGAGATTTTTAAAACCCAGAAGTGGTGTTTCAGGAAAGATTTCTTTGAGGATGGGGTCCTTGCGCAAGTATAGGCTGTAGTAGTTTGATGATAATAGTAATAGTTTGATGATATTCCACATGGTTTGCAGTGTGGAGTGATAAGTGAAACAGAATGTATGGGTAGAGGGGGTTTTGTTACTGTGTCTGAGTGGCCCATTCCATGATGTGATCTTCCTCTCTGGTGGAATGTCCTTATTTGGAGAAGGCAGTTTGAGTGTGCTACGGTGTATATCCCATATTTCTCCTTGAAGAATATTCTGTGGTATCTGGATGCCTAACTGCAGATAACAGGTTTATTGGTGTGTTTACTCAATTTATGATTTAATTTATTTATTGATTGATTTTATACACAACGGAAATGCAGATCTGATTACAGTAAGGCATTTGATACAGTTCCACAGAGGAAATTATTAAACTTGAAATGATAGGAATCAAGTTGAGAACTGAAAGTGTATAAAGAACTGGTTAAAGGGGAGACTACAATGGGTCCTATTGAAAGATGAACAGTCATGGCTGGAGGGGGATTACTAGGGCAGTTCCCCAAGGATTGGTCTTGGGACCTAATCTTATTTAACATTTTTATTACTGATTTTGGTACAAAAAAGGGGGACTGTACTAATCACATTTGTAGATGCTTGGAAGGTATTGCCAATACGGAAGAGGACAGACTATTATACAAGATGTAGATGACCTCAAACTGGATTAATAGAAATGGGATGAAATTTAATAGAGCACTCTGAAGGTCATGCACTTAAGGACTAATCAGAATTTTTGCTGAAAGATGGAGATTTAGCAGTTGACAGTGAGAGAAGGACCTGGGTGTATTGGTTGATCACAGGATGACTATGAGCTATCAATGTGATGCCATAAAAAAAGGCTAATGCAGTCCTAGAATCCATCAGACAAGATATTTCCAATAGAAACAGGGAAGTGTTAGGTCCATTATACAAGGCAATGGTGAGACCATCTGGAATACTTGTGTAGTTCTGGTCTCCCATGTTTAAGAAAGATGAACTCAAACTGGAACAGGTGCAGAGGACTACTATGCCTTCACAGCCATGGAAGCAGGGATCAATGCAGCAGCATCAACTGTGCAGGTTTCTGTCGAGCCAGTCAGTCCCTTGGAGAGTGCTCTCTGGTTCACTCACTTAATCTACCTCTCCAAAAGGGGGATGGCTGTGTCAACGGGAGGGTATCTTCCATCGACGCAGCACCATGAAGACTCCATGCTACGAGAATATAAGTACATTCACAGGAGGTAAACTAAATAATGCAGCTTGTGTATCTTCTATCAACCATTGCCATCTGTGTAGACCAGCCCAAAGATGATCCAAGGAATGGAAATCTTAGCTTATCAGAGTAAAAAGACGGTTGCTTACCTGTAATTGTCGTTCTTCAAGATGTGTTGCTCATGTCCATTCAGATATAGGTGTGTGTACGCCTCCATGCAGTTACCGGAATCTTTTTCCCCTTAGCAGTACACATAGGGCTGGCTCCAGCACCCCCTGGAGTCCCGTGCACAAGGTGCAGTACATCAGGCGCTGCCAGCCCAATGCCCACTCAGTCCCTTTTTTCCGCTAACTCTGAAAGCGGGGATCATGGGCAGGGTTTGAAATGGACAGTGCACTAAAGTTTGCAATAGCAACTATGTGAGTGAAACCAGACAATTACCACACTCTCGAATGAACTCGCAGGAAAATGATAACATTGTCTACGAATAAACATTTTTCACAAAGCTATCACTCTATATCCAAACTATTCGTCCTCTTCCTCAAAGGAAACTTGCACAACACTTTCAAAAGCCAAGCCTGAGAGCTTCTTCTTCGTATGTAGATATGAACGTAGAGCAACTATAGCTTCACATTCAGATGGTTAAGTCAGAAAATTGTGTCTGGAGTAATGATGTACTGCTCTGATGCCTGGGAACTTAAATTCATAATTTTGCTACTCTATTCAGTCATGATTTTTAGAGACACCGTATTTATGTTTTATTACATCTGTAACCCACTAACTCTCCACCTTTCTTTCATCCCTATGACTGGAGGAGTGTTAACAGGCCACTTCACCTTAAATGGTCCCTTACAATATGTTTTAATTACTTATGCTAAACCATCTATTTCACCTTATATTTAACTGTGACACTTGGAGAAATTTTCCCAGACCTGAAAAGCTCTGTGTAGCTTGAAAGTTTGTCTCCCACCAACAGAAGTCAGTCCAATAAGATATCACCTCACTCACTTTGTCTCTATAACCCTGCTTTGAGCTTTTTAGAGATGAAAATGAAATTATGGAAGTTGCTTGGACCTCCCTGCAGAAATCAGGACTTCTCTCCCCCTACTTCCCCTGAAGAAACTTGGGACTTTTCCCCTCTCCCTCCCCTCTTCGGTCAGGGGCAGGGGCTGAGCCCCCTGCACTGCTCCTTACCCCCAAAATAGGGAGAAGAAAAGATTTGGCCCTGGAAAAGCTGCCCACTTATGAAACCTGGGGCTTTTAATTACCTTAGCCAGTCCTGGGCCTTGACTTCTTTCCTGAGCTGATCCTCACTTCTTCTCTCTCCTCCCTTGTGTTCTCTCTCTCTGCTACTGCTGTGTCCTCTTCCCCAGCAGACTGGCAGTGGGGGCCAGATAGCAGGCAAACTGGGGCAATGGTCAGTGGAATTTGGGGCACTGGATTAACCATCAAGCCTCAGAGTGGACCCCGCTAGCATGCTCTAAAGTATCTAGAGCAAGTTAATGTAATTCACTGAGCTAGTGAAGAACACCCACCATGGCTCTATTGGCTGTGTTCGTCAGACCCAAGTGATGGTGACCAATGCGCACATACATGTGTGCTTGCAAAATTAGTAGATGAAAGTCTCAATTCGTAATTTCAAATAAAAAGATTATTGAAATTAGGGAGGGCTGCAATTTCTGCTCCTCCTGTCACACACGACGTTCTACTGAGACTCAATGTCACCCTTGTAACATTCCAGGCAGTTTGCTCTATTAAATAGAAAGTTAAGGTTCTGGAAAGAGTTGGCAATTCCCAATTAATGTAACATGAACCTCCTTGAAAAATGCAAAAAAGTGGTGCGGGAAAGAAAATAAACCTCAAAGTGCCATCCTCTACATTCTGAGTAAGAATAATCTCTACTTTCTGAAGCAAAGTAAGTGAGCTCTTGCAAGATACGTGGAAAGAAACTGTAATAAGGCAAATAATTGAACAGCTCTCTAAAGAGACCACCTGGGCTGGATTTTCACAGTATCACAGGATTTGCTAGGCACTGAACAAATACCTAACAAAAGATGGCCCTTGCCCTAAGGCTGATCCTCTTAAGGCTTCCTTTGGCTGTTTTCTGCAGTGTCTGCACCATGGGCATGTCTGACTGTGGCATTTTTTTTTTTTTTTTTTTTTTTTAATAAAAAGATCCTTTACAGATTAATTCTGAGGTTTTATTCATTTGCAACAAAGTATGCAAAGCATTAATATCAACATCTGAAGTTTTTTTTTTAAATTTTAACACCTAATACAATTCCAATTTAAAGGATTACTTGCACAAAAAAATAAACACATTTGGTATAAAAATTTTATCACTTTAACACCCTTTTTCTTATGATCCGCACCCAGACTGATGCAGACACATATAAAGACTAATGGCACAAATTTGTTTTTACTCTACAGGAGTTTGTTTTTATGTACCCAAGTACTCTAGAGGACACCAGCCCACTTTATACAAGATCCATTTTCTTCAGCCTGCTGAATTTAGTTTCACAAAGAAACAAAGCTATAAAGGCATTTTAAAAATGACTGCCTTATATTCTTTCTTGCACCATTTATATACATACTGTTACATAACAGCTCTTGAGTACAGTACATGCAGCAGAATATGCTTGTTGAATATAAAATCTTCTTTTGTTAGAATTCTTTGAAGACTGAATTGTTGTAGAATGCCCACTATTCTGAGAAAATGGTTTGAGAGTACAAATGCCTGCATATGTTGGCCACTGGAACAATCCAAGGCTAATTGGAATAGTATTTATAGCACATCAGTAGTGCATAAATAATTTACTTACAATATTAAAACACAACTAGTAAAACTAATAGTTCAAGATCTTATGATTACTATATTAATCCTGTCTTTAAGTGGTTGCAAAATGTGATTTTTTTTTTTTTTAAAGTCCTCTATAAAAATCTTTAGGTTGTCATTTGTTTTCCAAATGAAGGAACTTATTTATGTCTACTGCCTCTTCTCTTCATTGCAGCAGTACACTGTGGACAGTACCATTTCCCTTTTGGTGCCTCTGTCAATCCAACACAGCCGTAATGGAACCACTCTATTGGGCACTGGAAAACAAATTTATAGAAAAATAAAATATTGCACCTATGGCAAGAAATTGAAGAAGAATTAAAATGGAGTAAGGAAAATGACATCCTATCCTCCACAAAGTTGCTAGCAATAATAAGGGCAAAAATCAAGAAAAGTGAATGAAAAAACTGCACTTTCTAATGTGCACTTCCAATAACTACTGCAGAAGACAATGAAAAGTCTGAACCATCTGACCCATGCACCAAGAAAATTGTAAACAGTTAAACCATGCTTAGGAATTGTGTTTAAAACAATTAAACTACATGTTAAAGTATGGTTGAAATCATATGTTATTCACTTTATAAAGAGTGTGGGGGAATATTTGAGCTATCTTAGCTTTAACAATAAATTGATGAATTTAGATAGCCCACATGACATCAACAGCACTAAGCTAGAATGAAGGAAGTTGTTTAAAATATAAAATTCTCATAAGAAAACCAGCTAACACAAAAACAGTTAAAAAAAAAAAAAAAAAGTAATCTTCCTAAACAGGGAGCGAACTGGCATACACATTTACTCACATTAACACTTCAGTTTATACCCCCTTAGTCCAGACTGCATAGCCATGTGGACAGTCTCAAATACAAGTAGAAATTCAATGTGCTTGTGTTTTAATGTGTAAACTAGCATGCTGTGCTGTAACTCCATGATGCGGATGCTGCAGGTGTGAACTAAAAGATACCTAGTTTGCAATAATGTAGTCCTCTTTAGAAAGCATTACATTCACATGAACTAGGTATTGCTTACTTCAAACATGCAGCATCCAACTTGGGAGTTACATCAAAGCATATTAGTGCAGATTGCAATGCACAACCCTAAAGACCAAACTGTGGGCCATGCAGACTAGTTCACACTGCTTTTATGTTACTTTTGAACTTGCACTATTACTTAACCCAATTTCTACTGTACTAATTTCTTGACTTTGCTTTATTTACTCTTGAACCTCTGAACTCTCTAGCACAACTACTCCAGTTGTCACCAGTGTTAAATGTTAGAACAGTCAATGACACATAATGGAACAGCATGAAATACTAGTGGTAGCAAAAGTGAAGTAGCAAAGTGTGTAATTTCTCCAGTCACACACATACAAATAATGCTGCTTATGAAATTTCTGCAGTACCAAGAAGTGAACCACAAGAACATGAGAAAGAAGGAATGTAGACAAAAAACTCTCATTCTCGTCACTGCCTACTATGAGTTCTATCACAAGTCCCTTTCAAGAAGTCATGCTGGTTCTTCTTCTCCTGCACCCAATTTTTTTTTTTTTTTTAAAACAGATTTTGAAAAATATACTGAAGTTTTATCAGTTTTCATTTTAAAACAAAAACTGGAATATACAAATAATTTTAGCCAAAGGAAAAAACTACTTCTAGTGCCTGTGCACAATAGTAAACCAAAAAAATTCTCAACCCCCAAATTTTCAGCATTTTGCTACTTACATCTTGGTTGTCACAGCCCACCATTTCACCATAGGACACCTAGTTCAAGGAAAAAAAATCAAAATATTAATACAGTAAATAATCAGAATCTACTGGCAAAGAATTATTCAGTTATTTTCTTATATAAGCTCTGTAATAAACAGGATTTAAAGGGTTACTGCCAACATAGATGTTGCAATAACATTTTTTGTCAACACTAGATTATATAAAAGAATAAATATTAAAATCCAATTTGCTTGTCTTTATGCAAAAGGACAGTGAAGTTCATGCACGTTTCAGGTTGGAAATGAAAGGTCAGTACTCAGTGCTGAGCATTTCTAACATCCATCTGATATCTCAACTACATCCATTCTACATTTGTTTATGGTCAGTTTCCACTTCCAGGTCCAAGACATTATCTAATGGCTCACTTGTTTTTTTAAAATAAAATGAAAATATAAACACAAGGAGAAACAACCAAATATTTTCACTGGAATTTAAAATTTTTTGACACATTACTATTCATCCTAGGTTGTATAAAAATTACTTCTCTGATATGCTTGGAACATTTTTCTGAGTTCTAGTCCCCTAAACCTCCCTCCAATTTTAAGTAATAAAAGACTGAAATCTTGTAGAAATTATGGACTCGCAGACTCTAAGGTCAGAAGGGACCAAATATGATCATCTAGTCTGACCTCCTACACAATGCAGGCCACAAAACCTCAACCACCCACTCCTATAATAAACCTTTAATGTATGACTGAGTTACTGAAGTCCTCAAATCATGATTTAAAGACTTTAAAATACAAAGAATCCACTAGCAAGTGAGTTGTGCCTCATGCTCCAGAGGAAGGCAACCCTCCTCCCCCCCACTCCCCAGAGCCATTGCCAGTCTGCCCTAGGGGAAAATTCCTTCACGACCCCAAATACGGGGATCAGTGGTTAAACCCTGAGCATGTGGACATGACTCATCAGCCAGACACCTAGGAAAGAATCCTCTGTAATAACTCAGAACCCACCCAAACTAACGTCCTTGCTCAGGTCACTGGCATATCCACCACCAGTAGTCAAAAAAAATCAGTCAACTGGCAAACTACGACATCCCATCATACCATCCCCTCCATAAATTTAACAAGCTCAGTTTTGAAGCCAGCTAGGTTTTTTGCCCCTACACTTCCAAAAACCTGATCAAATTCAAGGGAAATATAGCTGCAAAAATAGCTTAGTACTCCAAACTAGTAAACAAAGTGTGCTTAAACAACTTCAGGACACGACATTAAGTGCATCCATATAAAAAAAGGGGGAAAGTGTACCTCCTAAAAGGGCAGCTTGACAAAATATTTGAAACAGCCATTAACAAAACATCTAAGGAGCTCTACACATGAGAACAGTCGTAGTATAAAATTTCTGAGAACTAAATTCTGTTGATTCAGTACTGATGTCACTCATGAGTGTACGACAGCTTTTTAGTCCTGTAATTCTTAGCTGTTTCAGTAGCAGAAAAGAAAAAAAAAAAAAAAAACCCAAAAGCCACCTATCCACATTTTTTTCAGAATCCCATCAAAAGAGATGCCTACACTGCCCATAAGGATGACTAAAAGCAATTGAAAAGGAGGACAGGTATTAAGATCTGGTCCCTGTAGACTTGAATCTGCCATCTCCAAATCCTATATGGCCATTACCAACTACCAACATAATTATAATTTAGTTTATACATTTTTTTTTTTTTTTTGAGACAACCTGAAGCAGAGGTAAACTAATCCTGACTATTCCAAATAAGCAAAGTACCTACATATATATTCAGTTTCATTTTGGGTTTTGTTCTAATTATAGCATGTAGTATGATTTTAGACAATATACAACAAATATTTATTCACTGTACTTTAAAAATTACTGCCAAACACTCAAAGAGATACATACAGCAATCTGAACTCAGATGAGATCCATCTGTAAACTGAAACTATACAAGTTCCACACCTTACAAGTGAACACTATGAGCTAGAAGGCTGAATTATAGTGAAATAGTTTGACACAGAGCACTTACCTGATTACAAATGCAGTACCGTGGCTCATTTGGATCATAGGTCCAGTCAACTTGGGTGTTAGAATCAGACTCTGGTATTGCTGCTGTTTGCTGAGATAGTTCTTGTGCTAAAGCAGACGATGAAGAGCATGACGATAGAGAGGAAGATGATGATGAGGAGGAGGACTGCTGGCTTGAAGATTTATTGTTGTTTCTGAAAAAGGAATAAATGTACTAAATTCTTTCTGACGTAAGACCTGTTTACTATCAACTCAATGAAAATGCTCAGGAGAGTGCGGGAAAGAGACTCCGATTACATGTCCACATATTGTAATAACCAAGTGTCATTCTTGAACAAGGATATTCAGCACGTAGCATGAATTCAGATGGTTATGTTGCTTCTCCTTGCCAGAGAACAAGACTGACTTTGTATTCTGGTACCCTTATTAATATGAGGGCCTACTATTCCAGTTGATAAAAATACAATTGACTTATTTCACAACTGTTGTACTGATGGTCTTCATAGCTCACTACAAACAATATACATTAATACACAAGCAACCACTTCAATAATTTGTATATAAATTAGTCTATATTGCACACGTAATCTGCAACAAGCAGCTGCTTTTTTGAGTAGTCATCTCTATATACATTCCCCTCACATAAAGCTAGCATTCTACAATAAGAAAAGTGATCTTTGTAAGATTTTAGTAACTGCATTTCTTATCTTATAAGACAGAGAATTGTAAACTGAGCAGAACTTGTATAATTAATTCATTCTAGGGTAAATCTCAAAAAGAAAATTACACTGTCAAAAGAAAAATTTTACAGAGATAAGATCTCATTTTTAACTCATCGACAAAATGGGACCCTCTGGTTCAATTCCCCCCACTGCCTAATGAGTAGAAGGAATCTGAACATACAATTCTCACCTCTCAGATGACTGCCCTAACCACTGAACCATAGAGCCACACTCATGCTCTCCCTGGCCTCAGGCTTATTTATTTATACACAGTGGAACAACTTCCACGGGAGAGACTGAGAAAGGCCCACATCCAAATGTCCCATAGTCCAGTAATTAAGATACTTGCTTGGCAGATGTCAATTTGTATTCAGATCCCATCTCATCAAGCAGAGGGAGGAACTGAACCAGAAGCTCCCAAATCTCAGGCAATTCCCAAACCACTGGGCTAAATAGTATATAAGGGAAGTGCAGCTCCTTCTGCTCCGCCTTCTTCTGGCCAGTCTGTGTGGTGTTAGGGGCACTCTGAGAATGCCACAGGTCAGATAGCTGAGGGATGCTTATCTTCAAATGATTTAAGGAAAGCACTGGGGCTCAGGCATGGCATAGCCACCCAGGAACCTAAACTGAGGCATTTTGCACATGGCCAGTGACAGAAACTAAATAGTGGGGAATTTTACAGTAAAAATTTTAGGCACTGAGGAATTTTAGGCATCTCAAGTGTTAAGTAGCAGCTGAACAGGGGGTTTGGGAATCTCAGAGGTGCCAAGAATCCCAAATTTAGGCATCTCAGTCCTTTCTGGATCTGGGTCTTACATTTTAGTATTCTGCTGCCATCATCTGAACTAACAAGATAAACTGTTAAACGGAGCTGAACAAAATATAAATACACTTAAGCAAAGGAACCTACTTGCTTTTTCGACCACTCCGTGAATCTGTGGTCGATGAACTTAATGTTTGTGTTAATGTAGATGCCAGAGCTGAGGATGAATATCCAGTTGAGTCTCTGGATAGAGAAAATTCTCTCCCAAGTTGGAAGTCATTGTTCTTAAAGGCTTCATAGCTGGCTTTTAAACTAGATGTTCTTCTTCCTTCCTTCATCTAAAGGGAACACTGATATTAGAATAAAGCATACTACACATTTCCTACAGAAACCACCACCCTACTAGCTGTGTTAATATTTTATTTAAATGGTAATTATTATCCAGTTTACATCATAGTACAAAACAGCCTAATTAAAAAAAAAAGCCACATGAAACCTCCCTTTCCTCCAAGTCTTATGTCATGAAATTACAACATAAAAGGATGCATAACATCATAAGAAAATCGACTAAAAAAGGATCACGAGAATTCAAATCAAATAAAAGCAGATGTCTTTCTCCATAACCAATAGTGAATGACGGGCTTCTTATGATATTTGGGGGGGAGGTGGAGAGTTTACCTGTGCTGTGGCTTGCACTGCTTGAGCTGCTGCCATGGTAATAGCCCCAGCTCCAGACCCTGAAGATAATGAGCCCAGGTTATAAGATGCCAAGGGCTGAGAAGAGTTTGCATTGTACGCATTGTTGGAAGAAGATGATGAATTACTGTTTCGACATCCTGCATGAATAAAACACATTTATGAAATTCAAACAAACTAAAATTAGTTTGCATTTAGTATGCAGAAAAAGTTACATACAACAATCAGAGATTAGAAACTTCCCTTAGCTTATTATAATACTACTGGGTGAGCTGGTCACAAGGCACAGAACTTATTACTGCCATTCACAACAGACAGTTTGATTTACCATTTTTGTTTACTCTTTATTGTTCTGATGTGCAATGTTGCCTTGTGGAAGGATTGTGCCTTCTGTCAAACCTCACTACTCCCACCAATTAATTAAGCAGCAGCATAGTAAATATATAGCACTAGTAAAGAAGCACTAAATACTCAAAAGTTACCAAAGAGTTACGAAAAACCTCATAAGACCTCACTTACAATTAAGTTAAAATAGTCTATATTTACAAATCAGCCTCTTTTCCCTGAAACAATGTTACCAAGACCACACAGGTTTTTCTACAGCCCAATCAGCCAGCTTGATAAATATTATTCATAAATTAGGATCAGTTCACAGGACAACACAGTTCAAAACAAAGGACATAACAGGCAGAAGCAGCAATGAAACTGATCCATTTTACCTAAAATTGAAAATAGTTCAGTTAGAGCTTAATTTGATAAATGTGCCAACTTCTTCAGCCCAAGGAAAGAAAGCAACTGTGAATGCACTCATCTTGAAAATGAACAGAAATTCAGAAAAAATTTTAAGTTACAGTATAGTAGGTAACTTCCTCTCCTCTACTTTAAAATATATGATAGTCTATCAAAGGGATTGTTTCCTCACTGCTGCTAAATGGCAGGTGTGTCCTGCTTCCTAACAGCTGTCGGCCAATGCTTTCCCTCCTATCAAAGATATAATAAAATAGAATTTGGCATTTAGATTACCCGGTGTATTTTCTTTAGAGGCATCCGAAGTGAGAGTAGACAAAAGAGCTTCAGATTTAAACTTCTTTTCAGGAACATGATCTGTTGTGCTGTGGTGAGAAGATGGATTATGCTTTCTTTCTGTATGAACAAAAAAAACGTAATATATTTTACTTCAAGAAAGTGAAGAACTCAGTAGTCTTGACCATAACCCAGGAAAGAAGAAACAGGTACTACACCCATACAGCGCTATTAATTGACTGCGGTCACAACAGAAAAACCTTGACATTTCATTCTTGGGCTTCCCTTGCACATATATCAATGCCACTAAATTGTGCCAAATTTTGATGGCGTCTTTGAAAACTGGCAAACTAGGGTTAGGCGGAAAACTCAGAACATACCTATTTCCAAACAAAATGTTACACACACATCTGAAATTTTTCACCAGTACACTTAGAATGTAACTTTGAAACTAAAGATGAAATGTTAAACATGAGAAACTTACTCTCTACTGGAGTGTGTGAATGGGCATGATGGTTATTCACTGGCTGTGAGGGCGTATCCAATTCCAGAGACCCTAACATACAGTTAAAAAAGCAATACAATATAAATGTCAACCTTGAAGTAAGTAATATAGTTTAGATAATTATTTTTCAAGTCATTTTCACTGTTAGATAAGTAATGCATCTTTAAGAGGTGTACCACATGAAAAATAATTCAACAAAAGCATTTATTTTCCAGGAAGCCTACGGAAGAAGGTGGACTACAAAGCACTGTCTGTGCAGGTATTTTTAAGAGCACCAGCACAAGCCAGCTGATCCAGACTGGGAGGATCTTTTCCACTTACTCCAAAAGGCTATGTAGACAATCCTTAGTATCAAGTGATGCGAGACATCAAGGGACTGATCCAAGTCCACTGAAACCAAATGGAGCCTTTCTACTGACTACAGATCAAAACTGTATCACGTTTGTAACCTCCAAAAGTTGGAAGACTTAGATAAATCTGTCATTTTACTAAGCGAAACTTGCTGATTTGCTGTGAGGTAGTTTTATGGTAACGGGCGCTTTTGTTTTGTTTTTTTTAATTTGAGGTAGATTTGGGTTTGTTTTAAACTCAAAAAGATAGGACCTTAGAAACCTATTACTTTTCATAGTGTGTTGCAGTCCCAGAAGGTTTCATCCATTAAAACCCACTCAAATGCCAAAATCTCTGTTGAACTGGACAAACACTAAGACAGTTGTATTTTTAAGGCAAACTTTCAGCTATCATCTACTTTTGGCTGGGAAAGAAAGAAAGGTCCAAAAAGGAATAATTTCCCAGTTCAGAGAATAATTAAAGGATGCAGAAATTATATTTAAGAGTCCAATTTTCTTGCAGCCCTAGACTTCAAGAGGTTACACAATCAAGTGCTCAAGGAGGCTTTATATAAGAAATTAAACACTTTCTAGTTCTCAGATAACTAAAATAGTACTTTAAGGTTTAATGCCTAAGCACATACAGACGTTTTTAAAAATCTGTTCTTTAAAAAAATTTCACATCCCAAGAAACAAAGCATTTTACATTTAAACTCAGAACAGATCTCTGAAACAAGCATAAACAAACTGCTAACCATTTAACAAGATAATCTTTTGACAAATAATATGTTACTTTCTTCAAAATATAGTTATGCATACTTACGTCTTTCCAGTATTTCCGTAATCCCAGCATTATCTGCCTCAAGTTCCATTTTAAATTTAGCTAATTCTTGGTCCAACTTTCTCAAGTGACGGTCTACCTGTTTTAAAACAGATCAATGACTTCCAAAACTTGAAACTGGATAACAGTGATAAATTCTGTGAAGGGTTGTAAGTGTTTTGAATATTTAATTAGATGCCTTAGAAGACTGAAGTTTGATAGACTTGATAGTCTTGTTGACACAAGAGGAATCTGTATAATACAAAGCCTTAGAAAAAAGCAATGCACTTCAAAACAGTCTTCTATCTCTAATCATAGAGCAGAACGAACAATGTATGTTACTTTATTAGCACATTAAAGCTATTTTAGTAAATCAGCTAACCAAGACAGTTTAACATTATAAATCCATTAAATAAAACAGCAAAGAGAAAGTAAAGTAAGAAATCAGTAAGTGCTTTTATTATGTATTGTACAGGTTTTCAACTTGCATTTTTATACCCACATGGGATATATAATTAGGATATTTAAGACTGCAAAGCCACACAATACACTATAAAGACAATTACTTGATTTAGCTTCATCTTCCCCATATTATTCTGTTAATGGGGTTAGATCTTAAAATGTTTTTGTATATAGAGTGTAAGTTCAACATTAATAATTAAAGATTTGACTTGTGCACGCATGCAATAAAAACTCATTGCTGTATTAAAAAGCGAAAGTGAGAAACAGAGAAAAAAATGCAACAAGATAGGCTATCACTCACCCACACCAATATACATTTCAACACAGAACAAAAAAATCGGAAGTGAAGTGAAAACATGGATGTACAAGTTGTAACCATGAATTTCATTTTTTAAAACAAGGAGAGTTTGCCTTTCACAGATTACATACAGTAACTTTTTTGTTAATACTTCTGTAATATGCAGGTAAGTTAAAAAGGGTTCCTGATATAACAAAGAGCAGAATCCTTTAAGGCAATCATGTAATTCAATTTAATCCATTTGTTTTACTTACCAAGTCATAAATCTGATTAGCCAACTGTACCTTCTCATCTGCGTCTTCCAAAGCTTTATAGTAATCCTGTTGTGAAGAGATTTTTTGGTAAAATAACCAAAATAACTTGAATTGTTCTTTTATGAATAATTACTGAATTCCTCATTTTGGTTTATATTTCATAAATCATAGAATCACAGATGATTAGGCTTGCAAGGGACCAAAGGAGGTCATCTAGTGATCCAATCCCTTGCTCAAAGTTGGACCAACCCCAACTATATTATCCCAACCAACACTTTAAAAGTGTCAAGCCACACTTTAAAAACCTCTAAGGATGGAGATTCCACCAACTCCCTAGGTTAACCCATTCTAGTGCTTCACCACCCACCTAGTCAAGTTTTTTCTAATATCCAACCTAGACCTCCCACATTGCAACTTGAGACCACTGCTCTTTGTTCTGTCATCTGCAACCAATGAGAGCAGTCTAGCCCCATCCTCTCTGGAACCCCCTTTTCAAGTAGCTAAATACTGCTATCAAATCCCGCCTCATTTTTCAATTCTGTGGAGTAAATAAGCCTAGTTTCCTCAGTCATCCGGACCCCAGGCTATAGCAGTGCACTGGATTCTTCCATCCTAAGAGAAGGATGCACTTACATCTCTTGAACCACATCAGATTTCTTTTGGCCAAAGCCTCTAATCGATCCCTCTACCCTAACCCTGCCCTCCAGGATATCTCCCACTCCCACCAGATTAGTGTCATCTGCAAATTTGCTGACAGTAAAATCCGTCTTATCCTCCAGACCATTAATGAAAATGTTGAACAAAACCTCCCTAGCCATTGACCCCTGGGGCACTTACTTCACTTGATACTTGCTGCCAGCTAGACATTGACTACCATCACTACCCATTGAGCTCTATTATCCAGCCAGCTTTCTATCCATTTTATAGTCCATTTATGTAATTCATAGTGAATTACATGTCTGATTTTTTTTTTTTTAGGTTAAGGAGTAAATTATAAGTCGTTCAATCATTAAGTGACCTACATTTTAAGTGATACCTACACAAAATCAGAGCATTTAAACTGCACTGATGTATTCTCCATGCTATATTTGTGGTCTCATTACACAAGTAAGTTTGCTATGTGAAAGGAAACCTGGGTCTCCAATTTGTTCCACTCAATATTAACATATACCTGGAACTGATGAAATGAGCCAATATCCAGCATGTTAAATTGTGTGCCATTTCAAAAGCGTGTTTTAAAAAAGTGAATTATCACTCATTGTAGATTGCTAATTAGCCCTCTAGAATAATATGTTCCTGATTAAATAAAGCTTTGAAGGCAATTAAATTCAGCACTAAGGTTTGCAGTATACTACAGTTAGGTTCACAAAAAGCAGCTTACAGTGACCTAACTTCATAAGCATCTACATTAAAATGTATCTTGCTCACTATGCCAACTTAATTCCACCTCTGCAAGACGTATAGTGCTTAGGATGACATAGTTAAGGGGACAGTGTCAATATTTAGACACTGCATTACTTACTTCCTGTATGCCACTAAAGTTGATATATCTCACAATGCCTCACCAGAACCATTCTGATCATTGTTTTTAACTACACTGGCCAGCAGCCTAGTACATACCGTAAGTACATCCCACTTCCTTTTGAAAGCCCTTCCATTTTTTGAAATTCCATTTTCTGTTTGCTAGATGTGGAGAGCTTGCCTAGCAACTGTCCAGCTGACCATGTCAGATGCACAATCAGAAAACCTCTTGCCTGGAGTACACAGGAAGTGATGGATCCCCTGGGTCCGTAGGGGGAAATGGCTGTGCAGTTACAGCTTCTGATCCAGCCACAGAAATGTTGATATCTACAAGCAGATCACTCAGGGCATGGGGAAGAAGGGCTAAAGAGATGCGCAGTAGTGCTGTTTGAAAGCCAAGGAGCAGAGGGCAGGCAAGGCAGATGGCAAGGGAGGGCTACCAGTCATTCTGGTGCAGAGCCACAAACATGTTGCTTTTATGAAGATCAGCATGTTATACTTGATGGAGATCCCACCACCAACTCCAAGGACCCTGTAGATACTTTGGAGAAGGTGGAGTCACAGGCCCCCAGAGCGAACAGTAAGAAGGAGGTGTTAGACAAGGGGGAGGAGTCTGGGGGATTGATGTCCAGGGGATCTATTGGCACTGCAAGCCAGAACCTGTGATTTCAGAGCAGTTGAACCAGTCCCTACAGTCCAGCCTCTGATAACTATGCAGATCACTTTGATATAAACACATCTGTTCATATACTCTTTTTTAATCATGCTAGAAGAGGTAGTGAAATAACCAACAGAGATCAAGTCACTACTTCTCATTTTTCTGTATAGTTAGGCAAAGGGGGCCCCTGCAGAACAGTTTAGGATGTCTTGTGAATCCTTCACAAAGATCTGCCAAAGATTTCTAGATAGTGATGCCTTATGCCTTCGTCCATAATAGGACACTCTCCCATACCACTCAGCAACCACTTCAGTAGACATCTGACGATTGTACCACTGACCTATTGCCTGGCTCATGTTACTTTATAATTCTAGCATTTCAAACAAAAACTAGGCTGTACTGACAAAAAAAAATTCAGAGGAAAGTTTCCCCATTAGTGGTAATTCACCTTTTCTCAGAAAGTGCAACAAGCAACACACACAGCCTAATTCAGGCCACAGTTTTCAAGACTTTAATACTGACTATCAACTACCAATCTCTGAGTTATATTTAAAAAAACAAAACAAAACACATGACCTACTCCAGTCATGTCCTTACCTTTTTGATTGATGTCATTTGCTCTTCTCTCCATTCAGGTTTGTTTTTCTTTGCATTCATAAAAAATTCATTTACTCTTTGTTCTAGTTGATCCATTGCATCTGCAGCACACAAAAGATTAAACTAGCATTAGCATCTCATGAATACAAATACTATGTATTTTGCACAAGGTGAAGGGTTCTTCCTTAAATCAAGAAGAATTGTCATCTCTTATCCAAACTACTGGAGAAAAACCAAATGGCTAAGGGAGGGAGATAATTATTTACTTTTCAATTATACTTCTTGGAAGTCATCTGGGTAGGAGTCCTACTCCAGGGTTTTGCACTCTCCACTATGAGACAAGCAGGTCTTCAAGTTCTAAAGATTTTTTGGCCCTAAGGTCAGAGGTAGCGAGTTCAAGCAAGCCCCAAACTCCTCACCCTCCTCTAAAATGCTGACATTGGAACTTTGCAGCCAATTATAATTTGAGCAGGAAACAAAGTGTTCTCCTAAGAAATAAAGTCAAATACAAAACCAAATAATGGAAAAATGTCAGTGCCTCAAAAGGAATACAGGCAGACAGAAAAAAGAAAACCCCATCTTCACCAAACGAAGTTCCCCTCCAAATTCTGAGAGGAGGAGGGAGAGTATATGAAATTCCTGCTAGAACAGCATCCTTAGTGAAGTAGAATTGCAAAGTGATTCCCCATTCTCACTAGATACCATCCAAGGAAGGACTCTCACTTATGTGAAATCTATAGCTCAAGAGATATCACAGGAGGAAAAAATAAAACCATTAATACCACACCCATCAGTATGACCAAAGTTTGGTTCATTTGTTAAAACAAGGAGTAGCAATCTCCTAAAAGTATCAAGCTAAATACTTCATTTTGTTTGTTAAACACTACTGTTCAAAAGAGTTTAATCAGCTGAAATGGGGACACCCTTCATCAAAAAAAAAAACAAAAAACCGAGGACAAGAAAATTTCAGGCTTCCCTTCTTTGGAATTAGATTCTGCAAGACCTAGAGACCTAAGGCTCAAATCCAAGCTACAGTATTTGATAACATGTATGAACCAAGGACAACATGACTAATTTGCACATTGTCTGAGATAGAAACCTTGCCATGTGCAGCAGCTGAGTTCAATAACATGAACCTTGACCACAGACTTTCAGTTTCAGGCTAGGCACATGACAGCATTGCAAAACATGATCACAGAGTTCCTATGACTGGTACTGTGCAGCAAACAGGGACAAATAAATATAAAGTAGAACTGGTTTCCTACAGGATTTAACTGCTTCATGTAAAACCCTTGAGAGATTTTTTTGACATCCAACATACAGAAAAGAGCCTCCTCGAGATGGGTATGAGCTCTGGGAATAGCACTGGAAAAATGAGAGGCCCCAAGTAGAGCTCTTTCATCATCTATGAGAGAAGTCTCAGCTGAGTCTATACCACAACCTTCTGAAATTTGGGGTAAGCTATTTCTGTCATAAAGCCTGAAGTTTACTCACTTTGTGGACTGAAGTCACCAACACCAGGAAAGTTAACTTTCATCTAGTTAAGCTAGGGTCACATTTACTGAATAGTTCAAGAAGAACCTTCATCAGCTTTGTCAAACCTACCTTCAGGAGGTACCTAAGAGTGTCAATCCCTACAAGAGCCTGACAACCAGCTGCAGGTAGCAGTTCATCACAGGCTGAAAAAACTACCACACAGATCCAGACTGAGTCAGCCTTTAACTGAACTGAAATAGATGAAAAATGTAGTCAGATAGTTTCTATGCAAAGTATATCAAGGGATCAATGCTTATCTATGCGCACACCAAACAATTTCCACTTGCTTTTTTAAGTCCTTCTAGGAAGTGGCTTTCAAGAACCAAGGAAGACAGTTCAGCTGCTCACTCATGTCACTACATATTGAGAGCTTTTGAAATCTTAGTCTTATAATAGTCATGGAACAGTGGTTCACAACCAGTATGCCCAAAGGGGTCTCTTATTCTCCCTTTCCCATCAAGACAATATAGGTGCCCACAGGAACAAAGTGACCAGCTATCTAAATGCATCAGAACCCCTCACCCTTTTTTTTAAAGGGACAACCAAAAAACAAAAACAAAGCACAAACTTTTTTTCTTGCTGGCTGTTGAAAATAGCCTCATATCTTTTGGCCTCTTCTGATGTTCAGGGTGAAGCTCAGTTCCCTTGAAATCAACTGTGGTTACAGTAGGCTGTTTTTAAAACAGAGGTTCTCCTTTCCCTTGTTGGAGGGGGCCAAGAGAATGAAGGGCAGTCTTTGATCCTTTTCTTAACTCTGCAAAGAGGTCCTGGTAGAGGACACATCCTCCAACTTTTTCTTCATCTTCTGCCAGTAGCCCTTGTGTGCCAACTTTTTAAAGGTCCTGGTGCTTCTCCTAAGCAAATGATTCTACTGGGACGGGGCTTTTTTCAGACTTTGGCCTTTAGCTACATAGACCTGGCAATCCATGACTCAAAGTGCTGAAGTGAACGCCTTTAAACATTTCACCTGAACAAAGTCCCATGCTAAGGCTCAGGAATCTGGCATATTTCAACTGTTCTTCCCTCTGACCATGATAATCTCAGACAGGTGATGGGAAACACAGCCAGATAGTAAGGTTATACTTTTCCATGACTACCTAGTCATGAGAAATACCCAGTCTACCAGTTGATCAAAGATATGATGCAATGTCATGTAATGTTAACTCTAACAGGGGAAGGAGGATCCTATCCCAAATACACCTCACTTACAATTCTTGTAAATTTTTGAGCCAGCACAAACTTAAGTCAATTGACTTTATATAGCTGTTTCAAAAACTTTGGGAATGTGGAATCCTCATATTGAGGCACTATTTTGCAGCATACTAACAGTCCTCCAGTTCATCTGTGGTGTCCAACCAGCAGCCATGATCACAAGCATCTAGAATGGAAGAGATAAGAAGAGCATCTGGAATTTCTATGATGCTTTGGGAGGCTTTGAAACCGGATGCACAAGAATCAATGGAGTAACCAAAGTCTGGAGCAAAGATTTTTTTCTGTTGCCTTCCAGGATGCTGAGGCTGATCTTAGCTTAAAAATATGCTAATTGTGTAAAGAAATTTACCACCTTCCAAAGCCAGGGCTGATCATGTATTGAAGAGAAATATTTGTGATCTCAGTTTGAAGCTAAATAGTAAAAAGTGCTGCTGATTTTCTCTTGGTGCCAACCATTGACACTTTAAGGAGAAGTGATGCCTCACTTAATAAACCATAATTCAATACTGGTGACATCAAGCACTAAAGCCTAGAAAGCACTGAGACAGTCCGTGAGCTGGTTCAGAATGCTTCAGTGGACGAACCGGATCCACCAGGCCAACATGAAGTATCCGTGCTCAGAGATCAATTATGGCATAGGCTTGTACTTCAAAGCACTCTGAGCTAATGTATTGCTAGACTTATGGAGGTGTTCAAGGTTGTGCCTTAGAGGTAGCACCATACTTGAGTTCTCTGGATCATATCTGCGAACAGACCTAGTAACTATATACTATATGCCCAAACCAGCAAATTTGTTCATTACTGACTGTCTCAAGAATACAGTCCAATGCCACTTAACTGTCTTCCTACCCTCCTGAGGAATCAAGGAAACAGACACCCTCTGGAAAAATCAAAGTACAATTATTTAAAGCAAGATGCTTCACAGTTCAGAGTGACAAGCTACAAAGAAAGCACAGGTTTTGTGAAGAATTGTGCCAAAGTAAACGCCTAATTGTGGGCAGGGATCTGCTGTGGTTTCCTGTCACAGAAACCCTACAGGCAACCAGAGGTCACGGGAGGCCATATGGCAGGAGTCCTAAAAACTAAATACAAGAATGGAGTTGTAAGTAGATGGCAATAAGGAATAGAATAATTGAATCTTAGGGTTGGAAGGGATCCCAAGAGGTCATCTACCACTCCCACTAAATCATCCCAGCCAGAGTTTTGCCTAACTCGGCCTTAAATGCTTCCAAAGATGGGAGATCCCACCACATCCCTAGGTAACCCATTCCAATGCTTTACCACCCTCCTAGTGAGAAAGATTTCTTAATATCCAACCTCGACCTCCCCAGCTGCAACTTGAAACCATTGCTCCTTATTCTGTCCTCTGTTACTACCGAGAACAGCCTAGGTCCCTCCTCTTTGGAGCACCCCTTCAAGTAGTTGTAGGTTGCTATCAAATTCCTCCCCCCCTTCTCTTCTGCAAACTAACTAAACCTTGTTCCTTCAGTCTCTCCTTGTAAGTCATGTGCCTCAGCCCCGTAATCATTTTCATTACCCTCTGCTGGACTCTTTCTAATTTGTGAACATCCTTTTTGTAGTGGGGAGCCCAAAACTGGACACAGTATAATCTGGATGTGGCCTCACCCGTGCCAAATAGAAGAGTATCACATCCCTCAATCTGATGGGAACACTCCTACTGATGCAGCCCTACACTGGCAACAGAGTACATTGTTGACTCATACCCAGCTTTCCGCCTACCATAACCCCCGGGGTCCTTTTCTACTTAGCCGATCGGTCCCCAGCCTGTAGCAGTACATTGGATTTTTCCATCCTGAGTGCAGGACTATGCACTTGTCCTTGTTGAACCTCAGGAGATTTCTTTCGGCCCAAGGAGACACCCAAAACAGAGTGGATGCTGACAGAGGACAAGCAGGATGCCAACAGATGTGGAAAGCTGCTTGAGAGGGGGACGGCTGAAGCTCCAGCAGGCTGCCACAGACAAAGGGCCAAAACCCCACAGTTTGAGAAGCATTACTTTGCTCTGCTCTCAGGAGCAGCACAAGAACCGGCAGTGAGACTCCTGCCAGTCATCATTATGGAACACCCACACCCCCGAACTCAACTCGGTGTCACTACGAATTAAACGCCCCGCGACGCGGACTGCTCCCACAGCCACTCCAGCGGGCGCTCGGGGTCACGAGGCAGTCGGTGACGCAAGGGAAACACTTCAGCGGCCCGTTTCCGCCGACTGCGCTCCGCCCCTCGCTGCGTGAGGCGCGCGGAGGAGCTCCGGCACTCCGGCAGCTCCCGGCCCCGCCGCTCGCTAGGCAGGCATCTCCCCGGCCGGCCCCGCGGCGCGCTCTCGAGCTCGGCCCCGCCCTCGCCGGGTCCGCCTCTGAGAGCCGGGGGCACAGGGCGAGGGGAGCGAATGGGAGTCGCGCGGCTCCCTGCACCGATGCGTGCCTGGGTCCGCGCCTGCCCCTCCCCGCCGGCGGGCTGGGCCTGGGCGCGTGGGCGGGACTCACGTACTCTGCACCTGCAGGTCCATCTCGCGCATTTCGGTGAACCTGTCGCGCAGATCCATGGGTAGCTGCTCGATCACTGCGGGGACACAGAGAGGAGGGGGGAGGAGAGGAGCGAGTCAGTCACCGCCATGGGCGGGGGGGGGGGGAGCGGGAGCCCCTCGTTACTGCCCCCGCCCCGCGCGGCCACCGGCCGGCCGGGACCCCCGCCCCGCGCACACTCACTCTCCAGATAGTCCTCCAGGTACAGCATGGCGGCGGCGAGGCCAGCGCCAAGGGGCTTCTCTCGCTAACGGGGGATCGTCCCTTCCAATATGGCGCCGCCGCCAACAACACCAGCAGCTCGACTCAGCGAAAACAACATTGGCGGCCGACGGGGCTCGCGCCTGCCGGGCGCCGATTGGCTGCCCGTGTCGCTGACGTACGCCGCGGCTCGCGCTCTCCCGCAGCATCCTGGGAAACGTAGTGCCCTGCGAAGGAGGGACTACACATGCATCGCCCGCAGCAGCTGCACTGCAGCCCTTCGTGCAGAGGCGGGCTCGCTCTTGGGTGGAGGGGCGGGAGCCAATCACAACTTCCACGTTGATAAGGACTCTGGGCGGGGCTGCTCAGCATAGTAGCCAGGAGTTAGCGCGTGCTGGGCGCCCCGAGCCCTGCCTTCCCCGTCTACTGCGCTCGTTTCCCGCCTAATCTAGGTGTTGTCCGTCCCTTCGCTCCTGGTAGGAGTTGCAGCTTGCTGGAAGTGGTGCGAGGGCGGGTTAGCCCTTGCATTGCAACTTGTCCTGGGCGGCGAGCGACTTCTGTGCATCAGGTTACAAAGTCACTTGTTCAGGTTTGGCACCTTGGTGCTGCTGCTCTTCCTCACTACTTCCGGTTCCATTTATGGTGCCTGGCAGGATTGGCCACAAGGCAGGATTGTGCCTTAGCTTGACATTCTCCCTAGAAGAGGAGCCAGAGGCAGACCTATTGTAGCGTCATAGAAACTGGAGGGGGCTGTGAGAGGTCATGGCGTCTAGTTCCCTACACTCATGGCAGGACCAACTACTCTCTCAGACAGGTGTTTGTTTAACCTGCTCTTAAAAATTTCCAATGATGGAGATTCTGCACCCTACCTAGGCAATTTATTCCAGTGGTTAATCACCCTGACAGGAATTTTTCCTAATGACCAACCTAAACATTGTTTCTTGTCCTATCATTGGTTAAAGAGAACAATTTTTCTCCCTCTGCCTCATAACAGCCTTTTAGGTACTTCAAAACTGTTATGTCACCTCTTAGTCTCTCTTTTTCCAGACTAAACAAACCCTGCTCTTTCTATCTTCTGTTGTAAGTCGTGTGTTCCAGACCTTTAATCATTCATGTTGCTCTTCTCTGGACTTTCTCCAATTTGTCCACATCTTTCTTAAAATGAGGCACCCAGAACTGGACACCATACTCCAGTTTGCTAACTCTTGCATATTTAGTATTTTTTCCTTGAAGTTTCAGCACCTGGAGTCATGTTATTTTGTGAGAATCTCACCTGTCTTTTTTTAAATGAAAGTGTGTTTCTAGAGCTCATGGCTATAGAGAAAAGGTTGAAAATTTGACCTTGGTGTATGTTGAAAGGCTTCCAGAAAAACCAGAAGGCAATTTTTAATTAAAAAAAATTTTTTTTTACATGTTATGGTTTATAAACCAAACTATTGTTTTGGAGACCTGCTCCTAATTTCTGAAATTTTGGGATTGGCGATACCAACCAAACTAACCCCATATGGGTCAACAACATTTATGTAACAGATGAATATACTGTATAGATAGATAACCTGTATATTTTGCACATAATGCCATACATTATTATATAACTGAAGTAATATGAAATTGCTCTTGTCCCATACCACTACCACGTTCAGATCTATTATAAAATATGACCTGGGCCTGACCCTAAGCTCACTGAAATCAGTGAAAGTCTTCTGTTGAATTCACTGAGTGCTGGGTCAGCTCATAAGTATAGGGAAAATGGCTCTATCACAGGGGTAATTAGAGTTGTGGTTCAATTCCAAGGTAATCTTTCATTCATTTAATACAAAAATATAATTTTGGAATGAAGTTTTCATGTTTCATCTCAGACTGGGTTTTACTGTTTTGTTTAGTATTACCATAGAATTTAGCAGCCCTAGTAATGTACCAGGGCCCCATTATACTAGGCACTGTGCTAACAGAACAAAAAGATGGTCTCTGCTCTGAAGAGCTTACAGTCTAAATGGTTGGGGTTTGCAGAGGGATGGGAACTGTGAAGAGGAGTTCGTTAGGAATTGCTATACCAGTGCACTCAGGTGATCCATCCAGTACATTATCCTGTTTTACCCAACTGCAGCAAAGGAAGGAGCAAGGATCTCTATAATGAAAATTTGAGTAAAAGCCCATCAGAGCTGTTTTTCAGTTGAATGAAGCTGAAACAACGTATTTTTTTCATTTTTAAAATGTGTGTTGTGCATAATTAGCTAAAATAAAGTTGAACTTTAAAACCTCAAACATACAGAGTTGGTGGTGTTATTGAAGAATAGTGTCTTTGAATAAAAATGGTATATAACTAGTTGACAGAATTTCCTTTTTATTTTTTAATTATTTCAATGAATAAGATCAGTGTTTAAAGCATTTTTTTTAAATATGTATATAAATGTTCACAGCTTCAGGAGATTATGAAGGGGTCACTAATAAGGGAGGTCAAACAATAATTATTTAATGACTGTAGATGAAATTAAAGTTTTATAACTTAAAATAAAAACATCACAGGTCAAAATATACAAAATAAATATCCTTAAATCTTACTCTAATAAGTGCTCCAGCAGCATTTTTCTTACATTGCCTAGCTGTAAATTTCAGTTCTTATTGATCCAATGAATTTTTCTTCAGTTTATGTATGTTGAAATTGATATTTACAGGAAAAAATGGACATTTACCAAGCCCATACATAAAAAGCTAAGCAATTTTTAAGAGTCTTATATCACCATGGGCCGTAGAAGCAGACAACAATCATCAACCCTTTCAGAAAGGACTGCAGTTAGGTGGTCAATTTCCATATTCATTCTGTTTTTAGCTATTTCTTGAACAAATAGTAGTTAGTGCCAGTTGTGATGTTGATTCTTGTGTAGTGGATATTTGTCTGTGACCATCAACTAATTTCATATAGGTAAATTAACTTACTAGATGGCAATTCTGTTCAGTCACTCAACCAGAAGATTCAGAGGTGAAGGGTACCCTATTATTCAGCTATTCAGTATTTCAAGTGCAATTTCTGATATGTAGAGATAGGAGAGAATGAAAACCCTGCGGATTGTCATGGGCCAATGTGAAGTTGTGTGTGAGGAAGCCATTTCTACTCATTTGGTATGTTGAGGTCTAAAGTCTGGTTTACACTAGAGAGTTTTATTGACCAAAGTCAGCTTTGGTCGACAAAACACTGCTGGTACACACAATGCAATCACCCTCCCACCCCCAACTAATGCAACTGCCCTGTGTTTTCAAAAAATAAAACCATCTTAATGAGAGGCGTAGAGCTTTTATCAACAATATTTATCATCAACGTGTCTGTGTAGACATTGCACTTTTTTATGTCATGGGAAAAGGCCTCCAAGAAGTGTCCCACAATGCCCATCTTGACTGCACTGGCCATCTGTTTGAAATCCACTGCCCTTCAGTCACCCGACACTCTCTCTTTAAAATCCTGAGAATTTTTGAAATTCTGCTTCTTGTTTGGTCGCCATGGAGAGCTCACATTGCATCTTCGTTGCTCACCATGATAGCTTGAGGCAGCAAACACTCTCCTGCTTGGAGTGCATCACAGCTGCTGGACCTGATTGGGATTTGGGGAGAGTCAGCCATGTAGTCCCCACTCCACTCTAGCCATAGGAGCTATAATGCCTATGGCCAGGCAGAGGCAGCTTTTGAGGTAGGCAAAGCAGGCACCCGCCTAGGGCCCTAAGCAGAAAAGGGCCCTTTCGCCTACCCCCAAAGCAGTGTCTGCCTCCCACCCTGCGAACACAGGGTGGGGTGGCGGGGCCAGGGCTGGCGGCGGCGGGGGGGGCATCCCTGTGGGGAGATTGAGGCCCAGGGCCCGTCCGCTTGTGGGGGCCCCGGGGCCCGGGGGGGGGGGGGGACAGAGCAGGCTGGCCCAGAGAAGATGCATTGCACTTCCGCCCCGGAGGGGCAGGTTGGGCCAACCCAGAGGCCCAGCTTTGCACTCCTGCCTGCCTGTTGCAGTGGCAGGGGTGGGGGGACCTCTGGCGGAGCACTGAGGTCAGTTTCGGGAGCCCTGCCAGGGTGCTAGGGCTGTGGAGGGAGCCAGGGCTGTGAGAGTTTTTGGGGCCCTCGGCAAGGTGGGAGGACCGTGAGTGGTTTGGGGGGACCCCAGTGGGGTGCTGGGGCTATGGAGGGGGCTGGCTGCAGGGATCTGGGGCTGTGGGAGGCCCGGGGTGGGGTGCCATGGCCAGGGCTCCATGGCCACAGAGGAGGTTGGGGCCCTGGCGGGGCAGAGGGGGCCACTCATGGGGAGCCAGGGCCATGGGGAGGCGGGGTGCCAGGGCTGGCGGAGGGGGCTGTCTGCCGGGATCCAGAGCCAAGGGGGTCCTGGCTCTGGGGTCTCAGGTGGTGGTGGGGGGGGGCTGGGGCTGCAGGTGGGACCCAGGGGCCTAGGGCCCCAGATAAGTTAAGGCCACCTCTGTGCCAAGTTTCTTGAGCCCTGGCAGAGAAGGGTTATGCAGTGCTGAGTGAAAATCAAGAAGCTGTGGTAAAGCTACCAGAAAGCCAGGGAGGCAAACCGTTACTCTGGTGTAGAGCTAAGGAGCTGGAAGTCATCATCATTAGTGCCTCAGCCTCCACCCCAAGACACCTGTGGATACCTATCTGGCCACAGGGACAGTGGATACCAGAATCAACTTGACAAAGAAGTCATTAATGAGATAGAGTTGAAGAATGACCTGGAGCCAAGGATTGGTTCTTTGGGGACTGGTGAGGTGGGGAATCAGTCCCAGACCTTCAGCTCTGGCTGGCAGGCTGGATACAGGAGACGGGTGCACAGATAAGTGGTTCTTTTAATCAGATGCTGCACATGAAGTAAAAGAGTCCTTTGGTTTTTCACATTGTAGAGAGGGTTGAAAGGATAGAAATGCACAACAGTAGATGTGTGTGCATTCGGTTCCCATTCCCCTTGTCAGCTAGGCAGTGTGGCGGAGAAATGTGTTAATGCACACCAAGATTTTGCAGGAATCCTTCAGAGAGATCTCAAAAACTTTCCTGGATGTATTCCAAATTCTGCTGCCGAAGATTTCTTGGCAGAGCAGCTTTGTTCCTTCCACTGTTGAAGGAAATTTTGCTGTGCCAATCAACAATCACTTGTGCAGGAAGCAAAGTGACACACAGGCAAGCAGTATAGGAACCCGCTTTAAAGCCATTCGCATGGAAAAGATGCATCCTAAAATCCCTGCTTACGCTAAGGCAGGTCTCGACAAATCTGCTGGACACCTAGGGGCCAGCCCAAAAACTTGGGTGCCCCTAGGTATCTGGCAGAGGAGCCCCCCTGTTGTTGCAAAGCTGCCACAGCTCCTTTCAGCAGCAAGCCACGCCCCGCCACTGAAAAAAATCCACTACCCATGGCTCTTTCAGCGGCAGTTCGGGGAGCTGCAGGGGACAGACAGTGGTGCTGGTAGAGCGCTGGCATCTTTCGCCAGTGGTCATGTCCCCCCAGCACTGCCAAAAGAGCCCCCGGCGGTGCCTTTTTTTTGGCGGCTGGGGGAGAGGGGTTATTTAACAGGCTGCCGAAAGAAACTCCCCTCCCTCTCCACCCAAAAAAAGCCGCTGCTAGGGGCCCTTTCGGTGGAGCTGGGGGGGGGGGGGGCCGCAGGTAAGAGATAGCGGCACTGCAGGGGAAAAGCACCGCCATCTCTCCCTAATGGCTATGCTGCTCGGCGCCTCCAAAAGAGCCGCTTGCAGCGGCTTTTTTCGGTGGTGCTGGAGGGCAGGGAAGAGGGAGAAACAGCAGTGCTGGAGAGGAAGAGTACTGCCATCTTTCCCTCTTCCTGTGCTGCTGAAAGAGCTGCCAGCAGTGGCTTTTCTTTGGTGACGGGAGGGGGAGTCCAGTGCAGTCTGTGCGGTGGAGGCAGAGGCAGCTTTTGGGGTAGGCAAAGCAGGTGCACGCCTAGGGCCCTGAGCAGTAAGGGACCCCATTGCCTGCTTTGCCTACCTCACAAGCCGCATCTGCCTCAGTCGGCAGCAGGAGGAGGAGCTGGCCCGTGGGGCCAGAGCCAGCGGCAGGGAGCTGGTGTCAGTGGCTGGGGAGGAGAGGAGGGTGGAGTAGCAGACAGCCAGGACTGTGGGGCGGTGAGAATGGGGGGAGGGATCCAGGGCCAGAAATGGGGCAAAATCCTAGGCGCCGTGGCAACCTGGCGCCTAGGATTTGTTGAGGCCTGCTCTAAGGAGTGAGATATCAGTTACTAAGGCCCTTGCCTGCAGAAAGTGGGGGCACAATTTACACGTTTTTCCCGCTCAACCTGCATTGAGGCCCCAAAATACCGTCCACTCATAATCCTTTCCCCAGGTTTATGGCCGCCCACACCTCCTGAAAAAAATTTACCATGCCCTGTTTCCCTGTGGAGTTGTGCACTTGCCAAGGGACATTGAGAAAGAGGTATATTTAACAGTAATGCATCAATACTTTTATTGCACTCACAATAATGCTACTGTTCATTGTTTATTGTGCGTCTACAGATGCCTTTACAGTCAAACATCCAACACCCTCTGAACAGCTGCAGCTGATAAGAAAAAGACCTCAGAGGACTGTGACATGCTGCACCCCATGTACACCTTTGTGGTGTGACCTATGTATCATTAATGTTCACCTTTACAGTATAACTAAGGCTTCAAAGAGAGACCTCAGAGTTAGAATTTGTATGCAAATTCAATGCCATCAACCTGGGTCTCAATGAAAGTATGAACTGGCTCTCCCATTACAAATGTTAAACTTCAAATGGACCACAAGACTCCTTTATTTTTCATTTCTACAGTGATTGTCACCTCTCTCAACCTCACCACTTTCTGATATGTTGTGTTTGAATCTATACAGCTTGTTTGATTTACTGAAGTAATCTGACCTGATGCAGTGAAATGTAATCACAGGATTTACCTTTCACTCCCATACTGTAAGGTTTTTTTTTAATGTAAGTTTTCTCTACTCTGGCATCTGATGAAGCGGGACTTTGCCCACGAAAGCTCGTGCAAAAAATAAATTTGTTAGTCTTAAAGTGCCACAAGACTCCTCTTTTGTTATGTATGGTCTAATGCAAAATATGTCACATAAGGTGTTTTTTGAATGCTCGGTGCGTATTGAGCATTACTGTTATGATAAAATGTTTCCTGCAACATCATACATGTGTACAGATATGAAATTCTACCAGTTGTGTCTCTCACATGGCTTGAAGGGATGCAGACAGAGTTGTGGTACCACGCCCCCTGTGGGCATGCATACTGAACAATAGGAACAGTAGCCTGCCCTAAACACCTTGGCTGAAGAGGGAAAGATCACCTGACCCCAGGGGGTGTTGAGGAAACTTGCCAGGGGCTCTCTCCAGGGCAACCATCTTCTAAGCAACAGCAAGGACTGGCACTTACCCCCAGGACAGGATTGGGGGGATCCGGGCTGCAAAACATACAGCAGACAACCTGTGCTGTAAGCTGAGAATAGACTGAAACAGTGACTGTAGTTTAGAAAGCGAATTTCTTTTATTTGATTGTGATAAACTCCTTGACTTATTGTTAATCTTCGGATCTATATTTTTCTGACTTATAATCAGTTATTGTAGTCAATAAACTTATTTATTTGTTTTATCTGAAGCAGTGCAAATGGATTGAGAGTAACAAAGCTGGTACATATCAATTTCTTTGAGAAATTGATGGGAAAATGTTAATGAGCTTGCAGGAGGCAGTGGGGAGCACTGAACCCAACAAGAAGGTAGTTCCCAGGGCTGCATCTGGGACTGGAGGTGTTTGCTGGGGGTCTATCCCAGGAGTTGCTAGTGAGAGCACTCTTCCACTGGGTGAATGACCGATTATATGCAAGGGGCTGGGCGTGAGCTGGCCCAGGACTGGGGTTCACACAGGAAGGTTGGATAAGTTGGGACCCAGGAGTGGAGAACTGGGGTGGCCCAGTGGCACACCACTCCAGTTTGCAGGAGGGGAACATCATAAGGAGCAAAGAGGATATGTTCCAAGAACTCCTCCCCCTGTAAGACAGACAAGAAAGAAAAAAGGGCATGGAGACACACAAATCGCCAGGACAGAAAGGAAAACCAGGAGCGAGTGATGACAGGTCATGAGAACATGATAAAAGTCATGGAGGAGCAAACAGAACTGCTAAAGTCACTAATAACATTGCAGACTGAAATCATGTGTGCTTGCCCTCCCTTGCAGCCAGTACAGAACTGCTATTCATGCCCTCCACAAACTCCACCAACATATGCTTACCAAAATTCCAGCCTGTCTTGGTACCCCCTTATCATAGAATCATAGAATCATAGAATAATAGGGTTGGAAGGGACCTTACGAGGTCATCTAGTCCAACCCCCTGCTAAAAAGCAGGACCACTCCCCCCTTCACTGCACCACTTCAGACAGCTACCCGAATGATAGCTGGATTTCCACCCTATTGTGTTAACTCACACTGCCCTTCAGCACTTTCTCGCCTCCAGCCCTGATTTGGTATTTGTTGTCAATTACTGTTATTTAATAAAGATATAATGTTTGAAGAATAAGTAGTCTTTATTTGTCTTTTGCACACGCTGGTTGCACCTCTCATTGCTACACAATGCAAGCTGGGTAGCAGTCAGGACGACACATTGCTGTTTATAAAGACCACTTATTGGGGCTCATTGTCAACAGAGTACTTCAAGGCCTCCCTCACCTGTTGTACCCCTCCAACAGCAGGGCCAGATCAAAGTCCTGGGGTGCCCAAGGGCTGGCCACTCTTGCGGCCCCCCTCACTGTGGTGGCACCCAGCCTGGGGGCAGGGCAGCCCAGACTGCCCCAGCTGGCAGTGGAGTACAGGGTCTGGGGCTGAGGTGGGTTCAGGGCCTGCAGCCCAGCCAGCACTGGGTGGGTGGGTCTGGGACCTGTGGCCTGGTGATGCTATGGGGAGGGGGCAAGGTTGGGGCCTGTGCCCAATGGTGCTGCAGAGGGACGATAGGGCCTGGAGCCTGTGCTGTTGTGCGGACGAGGTCTGGGGCCTGTGGCCCATGGCCTGGTCAGTCACTGGGGGGGCTTTCGGGCCAGAAGCTGTGTTCTGCAGCATTCTTGCGCAGTTCCCAGGGTGGCTGGTCTGGAGCGGACAAGCCAGCCCTAGGTGGGGCATGCAGGTTGATGGGGCAAGCAGGTGGGGCCAGCCCAACGGTGGGACAAGCACACTGCTCGGCTTGGGCCAGATTTTGGCAGGACCATGGCATTCCCCTTTAGGCTGGGGCTGCAGTCCCTAAAGCCCCTGCCTTGATTTGGCTGTATCATCATGCTGCTCATTGTCACCTGCCAAGCCATCTGCTTCTGTGCTCCAGCTAGGGGCAAGCTTTTTACCTTAGTTTCACATAAATTATGGAACATACACCAGATGGCTATCACCATGATAATATTGTCCTCATTGAGATCTAGCCTACCATAAAGGGACTTAGTGAAAATCCATTTCTGCCATTCTTATTCATATTCAATAGCCTGATGAGAAGTAGTCACACAGTGAGATTAAATGTGTAAATAAATACTATTCAGTTTAGGTAAGATTGGCAGAACTGAGCTCTATGGCTACGTCTACACTGTGAACTAGGGGTGTGATTCCCTAGGTCATGTACAAAGGAACATAAAAATAGCCACACTAGATTAAACCAATGGTCCATCTAGCCCAGAAGCCTGTCCTCCAACAGTGACCAATGCTAGACACTTCAGATGAATTGAACAGAACAGTGCAATTATTGAGTGATTCAACTCCTGTCACCCAGTCCAGCTTCTGGCAGTCACAGATTTAGGGATACCCAAGCAGCTAATAGCCATTGATGAACCTATCCTCCATGAATTTATTTAATTCTTTTTTTTAACTCAGTTATATTTTTGGTCTTCACAACATCCTCTGGCAACAAGTTCCACAAATTGACTATGCATTGTCTAAAATAATACTTTCTTAAATCTGCTGCCGTTAATTTAATTGGAGGACTGCTGGTTCTTCAATTACATGAACAGGAAATAACACTTGCCTCTTCACCTTCTTCACACCATTTATGACCATAACCCCCTTAACAGTCTCTTTTCCAAGCTGAACAGTCCCACTCTTTTTAATCTCTCCTCATATGGAAGCAGTTCCACCCCCCGCCCCCAAGCATTTTGTTCCCCTTCTCTGTATCTTTTCCAATTCTAAAACATCTTTTTTTTGAGGTGGGGTGATCAGAAATGCATTAAGTAGTCAAGGTTTGGGCATACCATAGATGTATCTAGTGGCATTATGATATTTTTTGTTTTGTAATCTATCCCTTTCCAATGGTTCCTTGTTTCTTTGACTTCTGTTGCACACTGAGCAGATGTTTTTAGAGCACTATTTGTGACCAAGATCTCTTTCTTGAGTGACAATAACTAATTTAGGTCCCATCAATTTGTATGTATACTTGGGATTAATTTTTGTCCATCGTGCAATATTTTGCACTTAAGAACACTGAAGTTCATCTGCCATTTTTTACCCAGTCACCCAGTTTAGTGAGATCCCTCTGCAGTCAATGTTGGATTTAACTATTTTGAGTCATTTTGTAACATCTACAAATGTTGCCATCTCATTATTTACTGCCTTTTCCAGGTTATTTATGGATATATTTCACAGCACAGTGTGGATCATTGAGGTACCCTACTATTTAACATTCTCCATTGTGAAAACTGAACATTTATTCCTCCCCTTTGTTTCCTATTTTTAACCAGTTATTGATCCATGGGAGGACCTTCTCTCTTATCCCATGACTGCTTCCTTTGTTTCAGAGCCTGTACTGTGGTGGAGAATCTTAATAAAGGCTTCTGAAATTTCACCTACACTATATCAACTGGATCCCCCTTCTCCACATGCTTGTTGATACCCCCATAGAAATCTAGTAATTTGATGAGGCATGATTTCCCTTTACAAGCTGCGTTGCCTCTTCCCTAGCGTATTGTGATTATCCGTGTGTCTTATCATTTCGTTTTTTACTCTAGTTGCAACCAGTTTGCGTAGTGCTGAAGTAGCATGGGTATCAGTAGCAGTGGCACACATAAACTGCTTCCAGTAGGTATATACTTGGCATGACTCAGCTATGCCTCCATTGTTACTTCTGCAGCTACCCTGCTATTCGTGCTTGCTTGAAAGCTCATGAGTCAGACATAGCCTAAATGACTTTTAAATAGGTGATTAGGTAAGAAAGCTGTAAATAAAAGGAAATAATTATTTTTTAAAAGTTGAAATATTTCCAGTTAATTAGAGAATTAACTATATTGACTAACATGGTTTTTGTAGCATCTCAATTCCTTTCAACCACAGAAACATGGACTAGTGACAATTTACTGGCATGCAAACAAACTTCAAGGACAACTGAATTCCAACTGTGAAATGTTCATGAACTTCAGTGAAACGGGAATTCAATTTCTGAATTGCTCTGCACATTGCTCAAAACTGCAGGAGAGCAATCAAACGTTTTAGCACAGAAGATGGAAAGGAGCCCATAAGAATTGCTGTGTCCTACTAATAATTTAAACTGCAAAATTACAGACATTGATGGCATTTGGCCTAAAAAAGTTCTTCATAATTAATATATTTTCACCTGTCATAGTGTGTTAGAATATTACAAGATTATTATTGGTATTATTATTATTATTGATCTATCTAATACTATAAAACATATGCCATGAATAACTTTTCAGCTAGTGGAGTCATAACTGATAGGAATAAAGTATTTATGTATTTTTCGATAAACCCTCCTAAGGTAGGGTTTTACACCAGCAACTTACAAATCATACTTCTACCTGAAATCTCTCATCTCCTCCATTCCCTTCTCTACCCTTCAAGATTTCCCTCTTGTGCCTTTCCAGTTCTTCTGTCCTCTTGTAGCTCTTTACATGCTCCAGTTTCTCTTCCCCCAGTTCCAGCTTTTCTTTCTCTATATTTCCTAATTCCAGTTCTTTCTCCTATTCCAGTTCCTTTCTCCAGTTTGTCTTTCTCTTCATCCCCCTTCCAGATCCATTCTCATCTCTCTCCCTCCAGCTCCTCTCTGCCCATTTCACTCTCCAAATCTCTTTTCAACTTCTTTCTTTTCCCATTCTTCCCTTTTTAAAAGTCCCATTTTGTACAATTTCTCTCCCCTTTGATTTCCTCTTCTCCTTTTTTTCCTCGTCTGATGTTGGCCTGAGGTGAGAACCACTGCTGTTGTTTTCCTCTGCCTAGACCTCTTCTTAGGGGGCAGTTCTCAAACTCCTCCCCATTTGATATAGAGATATGTGAGTGACATTAGTTGCTTTCTTTTTTTTATGTGTTTGTAAGCTGCCTAACACAATGGCATTCTGATCCATGACTGGAGCTCCTAACTCACGGGTCAGCAACCCAAAAGATAAGGGAGCCATTTTAATAAATTCCTCCAATAACCAAGTGTTTTGAGAGCTGCAGTGGATATAGCCTCCTGGTGGGAGCAGCCGGGCCAGGGCACCTGCCGTAAAATCCCCTGGTGGGGGCGGGGAAGCCCGGAACCAGGATCGCCCCCCCACGGTTTCCCGGTGGTGGGACAGATCCCGGAGCCTGGTGTGGGCTAGGGGGCCTGGAGCTTCCAGCAGCCGAAGAGCCATATGAAACTCCAGAGCTGCAGGTTGAAGACCCCTATCCTAACTACTATAACAATAATAATTAATAATAATGTAAGCAACCAAAGTCTCTCTACTATAGCTGACAATCCTGTGGCCATGTGAGTACTTTTAAAGGCACACAGGTGACCGAGCAGCAGTGGAAAAGTGCAAAGCTGGGAAGCTCTTAAAATACCAGCAAGCCAGCAGGTACTTTCTAACAACCTCCAGCAGCTGCCACTCTTCTACTCTTTAAAAATGCCATAGGACTTTGTTTGTTTTCCTGCAATAAACTAACATGGCTACCCCTCTGGAACTCTTCTACTTCAGGAATTCTGTCAGATAAGACAGTGTCCATGACAGCACTGTTGTACAGTGAATGTCAGTTCCAGTGACCATTTGTTGCAAATGGGAAAATTCCCTCTAGTTCCCAGAGTTCTACCTCAATAAGAACCTCAGAAGAAGGCTCACAGTTCTTTTCACATTGTTTCCTTTGCTTTCTTTTGATTCTCCTTCACTTCCTGTTCCCATCCGTCTTTCTCCTGCCATGGGTCTTACTCCTTCTGCCAACACTCCACTCATTTCAGTTACAGTCGCCCTGTTTTGCTGTCCTTCTAGTTGTCATTCTCTTCTGCCTTGGATCCTTCCATTTCCAACACTCCATCTCTTCATCTTGTATAGTAGGAACATCACCCAAAGCTTCTTTCTTGCCATAGACAAAATAATTTTACCTCACTATAAGGCTATTGGAGGACATACATTAGAAAATTGTTTGTCTTGAGACTGTGCAGGACACACGGGTAATAACGTGTTCATACTTATTCTGTGTAGTCCATTTTGTTTAATGAGAAATCCATTCAGAGCCATACCTTACAAAAAGAAAGAGAATATCAAATAAATAATGTTGCCCTTGTCCTGTGCAGTGATCTGCAGAAACTTCATACCTTTGTTAAATCATCCTCAAAAGGGCAGAACTTGGCCATTAGTGCTGTGGTTGCTTAATAATCTGCTTAAAAAATTCACTCACTTTTCTGAATATTACAAACTGTTGCACATTCTTTATTTCACATAGCTATTTCTGGAAATGAATACATGGCTTCAGATATTTAATTTACTTTAACAGTCAACAGGAAAATGGAACTGCCATTTATCTTTAAGCTCTACTTTGTGTACTGACTCAAGCAATTACATCTTCATCTTTTGTTAATTTCATCTGCCACTGGCTTGCTTGAATCTGCTTGCAGATTTCAGCTATTTCCTGCAGGATAGGAGTGGTCCCTGTTTATATGTTAACCATTAAGGGTTTTTGTAGGTGGTTGTTAAAGCAGCATGAAACTGATTGGAAACTGGTTTAAAATCACTTCCATTGGACTCCTGTACTGACAAAGTAATACATGATGTCACTTTTTCGAAGCGGTAGCTCTCCCCCAGAAAGGCACAGTAGAAGCAAAGTGCTACCTTGTTGTCATCACCTTTGGCTCCCCCCTGGCTCCTCACAGATACCTGGTTTTGTAGATGGGGAACAAAAAGAGGAGCTAAAGCTACTCTCATAGGTACGGTAGGTCCCCACCCACCCAACACACACACACACACACACACACACACACACACACACACACACACACAC
>ML685797.1:728597-740065 GCA_007922175.1 Pelusios castaneus
ATCTATCTATCTATCTATCTATCTATCTATCTATCTATCTATCTATCTATCTATCTATCACACCTTTAATTAACAGATTTTTAAATAAATGATTAATCAGTGGTTAATCTAACATACATTTTTAACTATGGCTAACAACTATCTTAAATATCTACTGATGTGCTAATATCAGCTACAACAAATACTATTCATGTCTGTAATATTTCTTATAATCTATATTAGTCATTTATTAACCATTTAAAATTTGAACTTTTCTATAAAATGTGACCTGATGTATTTTGAATATATAAAGTTCTATCAGAATTTAAGTCTTTTTATTCATTATTGTTATTGCTATTATTTTAGTACCATTAAATGCCCCTTTGGCATAGCAGTGACTCATTGTTGGTCTGAACTACTGTGCTGCGATCCTGCTCTTGATCACCTTGTATCAATTCAAGGCAGCACTGGCTGAAATTATTTATAACATAGTCTGACATGATTTCAATCCTGACATGACTTTAAGACATGATTTTGTTGACATTATCCATTTTTATGTAAATGGTGAAAGTAAGAAGTTCTCGCTATGGATGTACCCCCTGGTATCAGGGCATGGTGTTGCAGGTGCTTCCTGCCTCTGTTTGCAGCAGATTTGAGGAATCCGGCCTGTGCTGTAAGCTTTGCCATACTGTTTTTAAACAGCTAAATTACCAACTCAGAATCTGGCACTCTTTAAACAACCAAACAAATGTAAAGGCATGTATTTGGTTGCTGCACTTTAGGCCCAGGACCTAGCCTGGCCCTGCTGTTCTGGTTTATCAGTGGAAAGCTCCTCCTCTAACCCAGTATTACCCAGCACTACCCTCAGAAAAAGAAGTAAACCTTAACTGGTCTGCTGGTTTTGTATTAGTTCATGTCACCTCTTGGCCTTTCACGGCCTCTGGAGGACTAAATCTTGCTGGTAACCTGGCCCAAATGGGCTTTCCTTCAGCAAGGTTATCAGGGTACCAATGCCAACAAGCTGAGATGGCCTAGCAGACCATAGTGAAGCCTGGTTTTGTGGATGACACTGCACATCCTCTTGAAAGAACACACTCGCATACTGCTCAGGAAACTTTCATTTAGATAACTTGGAAAAAAGCTTAAAATTCTTCCTTTATCTTGAAAGCCATCTAAGGTCTTGAAATAACACAATTCACCTACCCCTAAATTTGTTGTATTCTGTGGAATCCTGAACCCTGTACTCTCAGCTAACACCATTTCAGTGATATTTTGTAACACTGATGTGACAATTAAAGTAATAAAAACTAAGAAGTACTTAAAAAAAAAAACAAAAACCCAAACCCCAAGAAATTCCTAAATGTGTTCTATTCTGAATATCGATATTTTCTTCAACCAATATTTTGGGCCATTCCTCCATTCCTAAAGCTGAACTAAAATATAAGCATAAAAAACTAATGCTTGTTTCCAAATAAATTATCTAGTGGGATAAGAGAACCTTTGAATAGTATGTCTTACCAGGTCTCTTCCACCATAGTAAACAGGATTAACACAAGCAATTCTGCCAAAAGAATGATGATGATTAATGATTCTAAATGCTATAGATCTGCAGTGTGTAATGAATCTCATATTCTTGGAATGAGCTCTGTAATTTGTCACTATTGGTGAGCACTAAAATTACAACAACAGATAATTTACAAGAATAATTATAGTATTTTATAATTGGCTTTATTTTCCTAAACTCACTCACACATTTGTGTTCCCTGCTAAATAAATACAAAGGCTAAGAGCAATGCATTAATTGTGTAATGCCATCTAGTGGCTAAATACTCAATTACACCTTTTGTTTAGATGAGATAATCCCTTTAGTGCCACATTCTGCCAACATTTCCCATGGTGCTATTTTACTCTGTGAATAAATCTATTGAATCAGAACTTGGTTTCGAGTAAGGCTTGTCCTAAAGGGACTTGTTTGAGAAGAGTTTCCATGCCTGCACTCTGCTTGCGAAGAGTGATCTGAGAACTCCTCATTCTGCCCTCTGCACTGGCCCTCATGAAGAGCCATCTGAGAGCTTAGGGACCACAAGCTGGGTGGGTTTGGGCTATGGGCAGGGCTGGAAGGGGGAAAAGGAGTGAGCATCTTCCCATCACACCTTATGGGGAATCCTCGAGAAAAGACAATATTAGACCATATTAACATTTCCAGTTTGGAACCCAGGGCAACTGCAGGACCACAGAACCTCTATTGAGACAACACGGCCAGTTTATTTTTTGTAGCTATATAGCTGTTTGGGGGGGGGGGTTCTATAGGTTCTTGGAGGCAGAACCCCTCATTCCTTCCCTGAGGAGAACCCTTCCTCCTTCAATGATTTGGGGAAAGGCCATGGAATACTCTTTCCACTCACCTTCTCCAAAACACAGTCTTTCCCCAGGGTAATTCCATAGGCAAGATGTAGGCTGGGGGCCAGAATGACTAGCTGAGGAAAATGACTAATGCTCTCCTCAATAGCAGAGTTTCAAACCCTTTCCTCAGGACTTTCTTTTATTGGTTCATAAATAGAAGGTTCCAGAGAAGTTCAAGCCACTTAGAACAGTGGGTTCCAGATGCCAGAGACATTTTCAGCTACCTATCCAGCTGAGAGGGAAAAGGAAACACACTTCTTCCCAATCTCCTGATCCCCCATTCACCCATGTAAGAAAGAGGAGTCTGGGTTAACCCCTCATGTGCTGGTGCATCTGGAGCACCTTCTACCTTGTCACACTCAGGGGTTAAAGTAAGGGGGAACGCACTGGGACACAGTTCTGGGGCCCACAAATTTGAAGTACCAGAGTTCCGGGGCCCCTAAAAATAGAAAAATCCGGTGGAACGCATGTTCCACCCTGCCCTGGCTGCTGGCAGATCCTATGCCCCACCATTGTTAATCACAATACTTACTGTGTTATGCAGTGTTTGTTAGTTTGTGACAATAATTGCTATAGACATAAATGCCATATAAAATTATAAATATAAAATACTCACACTGGTATTACTTACTTCCCCTTGAAGCAGAACCTGTCTATGTTCCCATAGGCCTCTGCATTTTGTAAATGTCCTCCACCAAACACCCCCTCCAGTCAAAACTGGCAAAGAATGAAGTCTCTAAGGGTGCGTCTACACTTATAAATTAGGTTGATTTAAGCAGGCTTAAGTCAACTTAATTTAATCCATGTCTACACTGGGCTTTCCTTAATTCGAGTTAAGGTGCTCCTTAAGTCGAATTAAGGAAAAACTACTTCTAATTAATAACACCTCGTTATAATTCGAACTAATTTCTAAGTCAACTTTTTTAAAGTCGGCTTAGCCAGTGTAGACGCCCTAAGTCGACTTGATCGACTTATGGCAGTGGGCACAAGGGAGCATCACATGGCTCCCTGGCAAAAGGGAGCCACTGTGGCTCCCTTGTTCTGGGGAGCCCCTGCTCCCTTCTCCCCAGACCTGTGGCTTCCCTGCGGCTCTGCCAGGTCAAGGAAGGGCGGGCGGCTCTCTGCTCCCTTCTTGCCGAGACCGCTCAGTCCCGGCTAGGCGGGAGCGTGGGGCTCCCTTTGGCCAGGACCGCGCTCCAGCTCCCAGGAAGCCTCCAGAGGCTTCCCGCCAGCTGGAGGCCGCCGTGCTGGCAATTGCCGGCGGTCAAGCTGTTTGGGGAGGCCTGGGGGCTTCCCTAAACAGCTGGAGCACCGGCAATTGCCCGCACAGCGCTCCAGCTGTTTGGGGAAGCCCCCGGGCCTCCCCAAACAGCTGGAGTGCCAGCAATTGCCGGCACATCGGCGCCCAGCTGCTGTGGAGACCCAGAGGCTTCCCTGCAGCTGGAGCACGGTCCTGGCTAGGAGCGAGTGCATGGCTCCCTCCTAGCCAGGACCCGAGTGCGGGTCCTGGCAAAAAGGGAGTGGGCAGCTCCCTTCTCTCCAGGACCCCCACAGGTCCCAGCTAGGACAGAGCGCTCCCTCCTATCCCTCCGGAGGCTTCCCGGGAGCTGGAGCGTGGTCCCAGCCAGAAGGGAGCCGCATGGCTCTGTTCTGGCCCGGACCTCTGGGTCCCGGCAGAAAGGAGCCCACCCTCCCTTATAGCTGGACCCCCGCGGGTCCCAGCAAGAATGAAGCAGCGGCTCCCTTTTTGCCGGGACTTGCGGGAGTCCCAGGCAGAGGGGAGCCGCCGATTTCCTTCTAGCCGGGATCACTTGGTCCTGGCTAGAAGGGCTCCCTTCTGCCCGGGACCTGGGCAGTCCCAACCAGAAGGGAGCCAAGCGGTCCAGAGCAGAAGGGAGCTCCACGCTCCCGTCTCCCCCGCACTGCTCTCCCTGGACCTAACTAGTCGACTTAGAGAGTCTAGTATAGACTCTGTAAGTCAAGTTAGTAGGGCCCACTTTAAGTCGACTTAGGAGTCCTGTGTGGACTCTCTAAGTCGACTTAATAAGGTCAACTTAAAGTCTACTTATTAAAATCGATTTATTTAAGTCGACCTAAATCCCTAAGTGAAGACATAGCCTAACTGCCCTCCTCTATGCTCTAAAAGGCAACAGATGCTTTTAAAAGGAATACAATACTTTATAGTTCAAAGAATTTATTTCTCCAAAGCTCTTGACACATGCCACAGAATTATAGAAAATGTATGCAAGAGATATCAGATGGAAAGTGCTTTGTGACATTTGTTGTGGTACTTCACTAAAATCCAACATCCTGGCTAGTGATACAGTCTAACCTACCCCAGACATTAGAATGAGAATTTCCATTTGACCTATGACTTATGGCACAGGAATTACTCGGTGACCTCACATGTTGGAGGACAGACGTAGTCTGCCTTCTTTATTTACTGATGGTGGCTTGTAAATGTATCCTGATAGTTTGGACAACAGAAGCAGCTCCCTCATGAGCCACTTAGTTGAACTTGATTGAAGAATGTTAGTCCATAGCAAAAATAATAGTTAGTTTCCAGCAGAGAATGGGAGATTTCTGTTTCAAGCTGTACAGTGTTTTGAATTATATGGAACAGCATGGAAAAAAGATGAAATTCTTATGATAGCACTGAAAGGCTTTGTGTAACATAAAAACAATCTAAACAGACATTTATTATGTATGGTGAATATTACTTTCTCTTTGCTTGCTACCTACATAGATATATTAATAAATAAGCTATATTTGCATTACAAGATATATAAACAGTTTTTTAAAAGTGGGATAGGCAGGTGGTGACATAGGTATGAAAAGGAGTTGGGGGCAGGTAAGAATCCCAGAGGTGTCACTTCACAAGCCTCTCCAAAACCTAGAGCTAGCTCTGAAATGAATGCCTCAGTACCTGGATTTGTATATGAATAAAGCACAGTCTGGAGATACTCTGTACAATCTGTCTCTGTGTCGTTGGCATCTATACCCCAGAAATAATTCATATACTAAACAAATTGCAGTGCAGGGCCATTGTATTATTTTATAAAATACTTTGGTTTGAGGTAGAATTTGATAAACTAATGAAGATTATACAAGTTTTAATCTTCAGTGTGTGTGTGTGTATATATAGATACACGTATATATATATATACACACACACATATTACATGCTATCATTACATGATTCAGAAGTTGTTAATATCCTCCCTTATATCAGTAGCTTGTTTCATTTTTATAAATGAATACAGTATATTCTTTAGGATTCAGTGTTTGAAAATGAGTTCAAAAGAAAAAATTACCATAGACACAAGCATATGGATGGAGTTTCTGTAAGATTTTTAGACAGAAAGTGTCAATTAGTGAATTTAAATGTGGTCACTGAGGATCATCACATATACGAAAATCTTACAGAAATTAAAAAAAGCTGTTTAACCTTGCTACAATTTTGCTTTATCTATCCTATAGATTTTAATGAACAGTATTATCCCGACTATAGAATCATATAGGAAAATTTTTAAAAAAATCAGAAAGGGCAACATTCTCTGTTAAATTCTATAGGTTTTCAGTTTTTATATAGATCCCTACTGGCTTTATTCCTGTTAAGTTCTATAGGACTTTTCTATAAGGGACTCTTTATTCACACAAGGAATAACATCATGGACACAGCTGGACTACACACGTGCCTTATTCAGTAAATTACTCATAGTATCATTTTCTGCTTTGCCACAGCAGCAACAAAATAGTAACACAGAATAGAACTCCCGTATCAGATGCCATACATACACACACCAGCTGTCCCTTTTATCCACTATTCCCTTCCTTTCCACAGGCAATCTTTAGTCTTTTTCTCCCTTAAAAAGATTGTGTTTTCTTTTGTAGATACCAGTTTGTTAAAAATCACATTAGAAGTGATCATTGAATTATGGGGAACTCTTTCTTCCTTTGTAGTGGAAATGAATTATTTCACTTTATATCATTCAGAGAAACACAAAAGTTCATATGGTTTATTGACAAGTGTGTACTTTAAGAAATTGCTCTGTCGGGTATAACAGGTGTCATGTGATGCTGGAGTTACCATGGAAACAACACTATTGAATAGCAAAATCAAGCTCCAGAACAGCTCTATCTTAATCACCTTCCATTTTTCCATATGTTTCAAGTATTTTTCCATATTGGACATAAAATAAAGGTGGAACATGATGGATTTGTGTGTTGAAAGATGATTAACTCAACTTTCACAACTTACCAGTCTATTCCTCCCTGTTTAGGCAGTAAATCTCCTATGTTCTTATAAATATGTGCGCAAAGAAAAGGCAGCTGATGGTAAAGCTTGTATTCGCTTAAGAAAAAGTGCATGTGAATATCCACAAAAGACATCTGCACCAAGACATCCATGACCACAGACTTGCACATTTTAGGAACTATATAAAGAATAGTGATCATAAAGAGAGAGGGGAACTGTAGTTTGACTGCACTGTGTTTTTATAGATTAAAATCTGGCAGAGACTCATCTGGACAGTTGAAGATTCCAGAAATTCTATGAATGTTTGTCAGTCGTGGATGGCCCCATTCCACCAGACTAAATTCTTTGTGAAATAATGCCTTCTTACATATGACCTGGACTTGAGAAATAATTGTCGTTTCATGCAAGTTTTTTCATTCAAAGACTTTCCCAGAGCAGATGCATGGATATGATACTAAAAATATATGTGAAGAAATTAAAAGCAACTTAATTTTAGATTTGAAGACAAGTTTTCCCTATCAGTGCTAATGCTTAGAGCTAATGTACCGAATTGGCTTGTCTCAAAGAATGAGGATTAATGTGGGTTTTGTGTTGTGGTTTTTTTTTTTTTTTTTGTATTCAGTACAGCCCCCAAGCCTATTAGCAGTGGTTAAAGTATAGTTTGACGGGCCCCGGAACACTCCTAATCTCCGGGACCCCTTCCCGTATTGTCTGGGCCCCCTTCATGCATGTGTGGGCCCCAGCCCAGGTAAGCATTTGCAACCATTTCTCAGTACCACATGCATCGGTTATTGCTCCATAAAAATATTTATAATTTTATATGGTGTTTATGTCTATAGCAATTATTGTCACAAACTAGCAAACACTGCATACCACAATAAGTATTGTGATTAACAACGGTGGGGCGTAGGACCTGCCAGCAGCCAGGGCAGGGCAGGGCAGAACATGCATTCTGCCGGATTTTTCTATTTTTAGGGGCCCCGGAACTCTGGCCTCTCAAATTTGAGAGCCCCGGAACTGTGTTCCGGTGCATTCCTCCTTATTTTAACCCTTGCTTAATAGACACTTACCAGTACTAATAAAAAGACACTCAACCCTAAAGAGTTTATATTCTCAAATTTGGACAAGAACAACAAACAGTAGAAAAGGGCTGGGCAAAGTTACAAGAATAAAGTCATATGTTAGTTCAGTGTGTATATATATGTGTGTTTGTGTGTGTATTATATAATTTTTTTGAAAATGTTGATGGTCATATGAGACTATACAAACAAATGTGTACATATATAGTCCCCAAAACCTATTTTATAAAAAAAATAAGTCTATTGAGGAGCAGGATACTTATCACATCATTTACAAAACAGGTTGTATGTATCTTTCCTTTTAATATCTGTAATTTTGTTTTACAAAACAGCTGGTTTATATTTTGAGACTGCTAGAGAAAGAACTGCATTCATTTGGTGACAGAGTTCATGTTGCTGTGTTGTGATAACATATAACACTTTCCACAGGATAAGAAGATTAACGGAGGCACTATAAGACCTACATACCCTTAAGTTTTTCATTTTCTTGCTTGTAAATGCTTAGGTTTTGTAAATAATGGGTTGTCTGGATTAGGGTGATCATTTATAATATTATTGATATCAGTATTGCAAAACTACAATAATACATGAGATATGCCATGTCAGGTACCATTGGAAAGATTATAATTCATGAAGATTGATAAGCACATTTTTATATATGTATGTGTCAATTTTGTATTATAAGTTCTAAATATGTGAAGACAAAGATGAGTAAATGGCTATTTTGGTAAGTGGAGGAATGAATTTAGAAATGAAAATCATATGAGGGATATAAAGACTAGGAGGCAGGAGACTAAATGGTTGGACTAGATATCCATATGGAAGTTATCCACACCGAGGACAAGAGCGGAAGTCTAAGGAGAAGAGGGAGAGCCAGCCATATGAATGAGAAGTTAGGGTGTTTGTTCCATACCTGAACACATTAGAGAGGACTGACTCAAATTCTGATCTCTTCTTGTCCATTCACCTCCACCTAATCCTAATCTTTTCACCATTCACTTTCTGCTTCATCTTGTCCATTGAGGAAAATTTAACTCCACCTCTCCTAGCTGAAAACAATTCCTTTGAAAAATGAATGTTTTAATTAGGGATGTAAAATTAGTTTAATTAAAAACCCATTTAAATGTTCTAAAAATACAACCTTTAAACGGTTGGATGCGTGTGGGGATGTGAAGTGTGCTGGGGAGCCCTCACTGGTGGAAAGCTCCCCCCCCCCCCCCCCCGGCTCACAGGTAGCCAAGCCAAGCTGTAGTTACCTCCCCAGTGCTGAGCTCTGTGCTTCCCTGCCGCCAAGAGCTGCCCAGCTATTCTGGCTGCCAGGAAGCCAGTCTAGCTGCTCCCCAACCCTCTTCCCCCAGTTTAAACGGTAAGCAACCATTTAAAACATTTAAACAGCTGATTACTGTTTAAACATTTCAACAGTTAACTTCTTATATCCCTAGTTTTAAAGAGTGTGAGTAGAGGGTGACAAAGGAGTGCAGTCATTAGTTGAGGTGGCCATATGAAGAAAAGTTCTGAGGAAGTAACCAATTAGAGCAGAAGTATTTACAGAAGCCAGTAAACAGCATGATATGCTGGTGACCACTGTGTAGGTATTTATTAAGAAATATTTGCTCAGTCATTATCAGTTCATAGAGGAAAGGTCCATTGATGGCTATTAGCCAGGGTAGGCAGGGGTTGCTGATAGCCAGAAGCTGGGAATGGCTGATGGGATGGATCACTTGATGATTACCTGTTCTATTAATTCCCTCTGAAGAACTAGGCATTAGCTTCTGTCAGAAGACAGGATATTGGGTTAGACAGACCATTGGTCTTACCCAGTATGGACATTCTTACAATTTATGCAAATTCCAGTGGGCTGATTAGCTAATAATGGCCCCAAAGCAATTAGGATAGGAATTTGCATATTGTACATGGCTACTGAGAAATTAGCATGGGGCCTTATGGAGAGTAGAACCCCCCACAAGAAGTACAGAACCAAGCATATAGTTACTGGTCATTTGTTGGATACATCCCTGCACCGTGATTGGTCTAGAACTTTTCACTTTAGTAATATGATTAAGAAGTTGTTTATCATAGGGCAGAATAGACAATAGAGCCTTTCAATAATCTCACATATTACATAGCTTCTTTTAACTTTAGCTATAAGGAAGATTTAGGACATTTATTAGTATTGCAGTTTAATTGATTTATTTTATAAATTCCTGCTGTGTAGACAATTTGTTCTCATTTCATTTTAAAAGTGTTACTATAATATATTAGATGCTTTTCAATAATTGTGATGCATCAGTATCTGGGCTGGTATTCAGCATCTGATAAACCTTTGTGTTTGTCCATTCTTGGGGGGGAAAGATTTTATTTATTCATTCTAAATAAATATTCTAAAACATTCATAAATCAGAAAGATTTTCTAGTGAGGCAGATCTCTTTTATATAAGTATTTGGAGAAGAAGCAGCAATATAGACATGCATCGTACAGCTATCTATTCCGTTATTACTTTGAATAACAAAACACAGATACATTAATTAATAGAAAACATTTATATATGGAAACAGTGGACCTAGTTAGCTATTAAGCTAACTTGGTTTTGTATATTAATCTATTAATAATATTTTTCAAATTATCTAAAATAAATCATTTGATGTAAGTATAATTAAATTCATGTGCCTGCCCTGGAAATGCCACTGAGTGCACTTCTGGTAGCGCTCTATAAACCATAGAAAGTTTTTCCAAGGACACTAAACAAGTCACATTCTCCTGATTCAGCTGAGTCTTCGGTACATTTAGGACTTATCCTGCTGAGCTGTTCACAGTAGTAGTTCAAAAGACACCTGCCGGTTCAGCATACCAAGAACTTTAGACACCCCTTAAATCTGTCTTTGTAATTAAATGACAGTGCGCTTCTCTTTGATCCTAAGAGAGGAGAGTCCAATATTCTATACATAGTACTGTGATGCAAGTAGAGGAGACTGCTCAAACTGAAGCATGCCATAGAGTTATTTAAAACATCTTAACAGTGTAGTACTGATATCAAAGCCCCTTGATAAACAATATGCCAGGAAAGTCATTTCATTTCGGTACATGTCAGAGAAAATGATGGATAAATCATAGCAAAAAAAAAAAAGTGCCCAAATCATGGAAACGATGGCCCAAGGCATGTAGAGAATCCTGTCCATGATCAAAGACCCCCTCCCACCCCATAAAGTTATATTTTAAATTATAGCTGAGCTTTATTACATATAAGTGTGACCTGCCTAGGTTGCTCACATGGCAAATGCCAAGGGCAGAACAGGGTGCCAAAAAGAAAGCAGATTCTCCCCAAACTGGAGGCTAACACTGAAGTTAGAGTTATCAACCAGTCACAAGCAGTGCTCCTGATCCCCCACACTGGTTATCAAGAATCTAAACCAAAAAGTTACACAGCCCCCTTTATTGCATTTCAGTTTCTGACTCCTAATCAGCAACTAGTCCAGTAAAGTGAAAAGTTATTTAAAACTCTGCTCACTGTATAAAATGTTCTTCTGATCCCCAATGGGTCAGCAACATTACCAGATCGATATTGGATTGTATCTTACCCAAAATACCACATTGCCAACCAATCCTTTAATATCTAAACCAAACAGTGATTATAAAAGAAAAAAAAAACTAACAAGAAGAGAGATGTTAAATGATCAAAGCAATCAGATACACACGACTTCAAAATCTATCTATCTATCTATCTATCTATCTATCTATCTATCTATCTATC
>ML685797.1:748444-807026 GCA_007922175.1 Pelusios castaneus
GAACTAATTAATTTTAGCAAGTGTAGACATAGCCGTACTAGCTTACCCCTTCAAGGGTATCAAAGTCTCTGTGGACAAACTGTCTCAAGCAGTCTTCCAATCTACTACTGCAACAATTACGCTTCCCCAGCATCTGGTAGGGGAACCCAGGCCTGCCGTCTACCTCCAGATTCAGCTCAGAAACCTTATGTCAAGCAACCATGGTCTACACAATCTCAGAACCTGTTACTATTCTCCTGGCTCCTTCCTTATCTTCTAGCCCCCTTTCTAGGTTACCCTGGGAACATTCTCTGCTTTCTGTGGCTACTTCATTTCTTTAGGTTCTTGCCAGACTAGATCCCAGGGCTTACTTTCCTCTCTCCCAGGAGAGCTCCTCCTTATCACTTCCCAATGCATTTCCTCTCTAGGGAATGATTGTGGCAATCCTCTCTGGCTGCATCCCCGTATGACTAGCTTACTCTCTTTATGCCTATCCCAGCTGCTCCCCCAGCTGGGTTTCATCAGCCTTTGGGCCTTATCTGCCCTGACTTTTCTCACAATGCAGCCTGTCACCAGGTTAATTGGCTCTTTTTACCTAGTCAGACCTTGTATGGTATAGCAGTTGTATAATCACCAGCAGAAAAGTCTGTATCTTTGCACAATACATTTTTAGGATTGTTTCTTCCTCCTACTTAAATAAATGTATTAAGTTTTTTTAAATCTGTTTTTGTCTGGAAACTTTATTGTATTGTTCTTTTTCTTATTCTGTTCTATTGTATTATGATTTTTATATTACATTTATCACTGTAGTATCTGAACGTTTTAATGTGAGTTCAGTGGACAAGTCTTGGGTATCCCAAATATCTCTCCTGTAATTCTTCATTTCTGACATATGAAAATTAATATATAAAATGTTTAATAAACTCTATTGACATCAATGGAAGATTTGCCTGTATTCCTGCTATAGGACTGGGCACAGAGTCTTGCAGTTTTGACAGGTACTTTTTTTTTGTGTGGCTGAGACTCCATTGTGGAATCAAAAACACACTGAATCTAATAGGCTTAGCCCATGGGAGATTTGCCTGTGTAATGACTGCATGATTTATTCCATTTCTTGAATATTTTTTGTCTATTTCTAAATTGCTACTTTCCTCTTTTACCACAAATGATACGAATCCTCTATACTGACTTACCTGGCATTTAGTAACAGAGCCAGCTCACCCAAAACAACTCACCCTTCACTGCCTGAGGATTTCATACAGGTTACTTCTGACTACTAGGGGGATTCCATTTCTGAATCTTGAAGAGCTTCCTTTCTATTAATTAGAGATGGGTGGGCCATGGAGGAAGTGATGTTGGTCTGTTTGAAACCAGGTCTGGGCTATGTTTAGAGTAGGGCTCATGTTCAGATTGAATAATAATGAAATGTGACATTTCAGTCAAATCTTCCAAGAACTTCTATTCTGATGAGATTTTTGCCATCCTGGGCCAAAATATCCCCCAAAGTTTTTTAGTAAGATTTCAACAGCATGCAAGGCGGAAACAGCACTTTAGGTTTTGGAATCACAACCAGGCAGGCAGTCAGATCTGGAATCCAAACACTTACCCACTGAAATCTGCAAAGTTTCAGAAGGAGGGTTCCCTTTCTAGTTCATGGCTAATTTAAATACGTAATAAATATAACAAATGATCCTCACTTCAGATACCTTTACACCCTTCCTTAAGCTTACAGACACACATGGTGCGGGCACTTCAGGCACAGTCTGAACCATACGCCCCTTGTCTTTTCAGCTGAACTCCTGGCAGGACATAAAGTTAAGCAGCTACCTGTGCGGGATCGGGGCCGCAGTCCCCGCACTGTCTTTAAATCGTGTTTACATGGAGCGTGGTGACAGCGATCCCGAGCCCCGCCCCCCGGCTCTTTAAACAGGGAACCCACCGACCCCTTCTGCAGCCAGTGGCTGGCTAGTCCCCTCACCCGAGGGACAGTGACGCCGAAGTGAGTGTGACCGCGCGGCTGGAAGTGAAGTGAGGCAGGTTCAGGAGCGGAGTGGCCGCTAGGGCTCCACCAGCGCCCGGAGCAGGCTCTGGAGCATGCGTGGCAGCGCGTGTGCAGCTGGCGGCCGCGGCCGCCTTGTCCTGCAGCCGCAGAGGGCTGAGCAAGGGGGAGGGAGCGGAGGAGACTTTCCAGTAAGTGCCCAGCACTTTCCCCGCTCGGAGGCGGCGCTCCGGAGATGAAGGGCTTGCCTTGCTGCCGCCCTGCCCTGCCCCGCTGAGCGCCGGCCAGCGAGTGGGGGGCACGGGGCTACCCCCAGCCCACGCGGTGAGTGACCGCCTCTCTTCCCCGCGGCGGGCGCCTCTTTCCCTGGGGCTGAGCCAGGGCGCTCCCGAGCCGCGCGCTGAACTCGGATCCACCACGTCGCCCGCGCTGCCGAGCCCTGCCTTGCCCGCCGCGGGGGAGGGTGGCCGGGCGGCCGCTCTGGGTCCGGGCAAGCGGCGTGAGCCGAGCAGCATCTTTGAGCGGGCGGGGAGGGCGGCTGGCTCCGTGTCCGCGCTGTGCCCTGTCCCGGCGGAGCGGGTGGCTCCCGCTGCCTGCAGGGCACCTTGGGCCGGGGCGCTCCGCCTCGCCTCCTCCCCCGCGGGGACTGGCTGAGCGCAGAGGATCCGGACCGGGCTGGAGAGAGGCAGCCCGGGGACTTACCTGGAGCTTTGGCTGCCTCCAGCCCTGACAACCCGGACCCCCCACCCCGCGGGCTCCGGGCTGGGGCCCGAGAGCCGCCAGCAGCAGCCAGACCGCGCACCCGCTGCCTCCCTGTGCTCGGCCGCCTACAGCCCGCGGTGCTCTTCTCTCCCTTCTCCTGCAGGTGGCTGGCGGCCTGGCCGGGAGGATGTGGTGAGACGATGGGGCGATCTGTCGTGGGCGGCTCGCCATGGCCAGGGAGGACTCGGTGAAGTGCCTGCGCTGCCTGCTCTACGCCCTCAATCTGCTCTTCTGGGTGAGTCGGGCCGAGCCGGAGCCGGACTCGGGAGCAGCTCCGCCGAGCAGGTGGCCAAGTCCCGGCTCCGGTTACTTCCAGCCCCAGCCAGCAGCTGGGGCGCCAGGGGGCGCAGGTGAGCGCGCGGGAACGGGGCGACAGCGCGCGTCTGCTGCAGGGGTACAAGGCGCCACCTGCCAGGTCTGATGTGGGAAGCAGGATGATGATTACAGATGAAGAGAAAAGATTCTGGCAACTAGTTGCAAGTAAAAACTATGCTTGATCTTAACCTGGGCTGGATAGAAATAAGTGCAGGTGTTTGCATGTGTATCTATAGGCAAAGAGGGATAATATCTAATCATTGGCTAATGCGGGGTTTCATGAGTTCGCATAGCATCGCATGAATGAGCTGACTCCTGCTTGCCCCAAACACATGGGCAATATTTACTTTCTGTGAGTCTTGGGAATCTTTCTCTTATCTTTAATGGGCTATGACTCATACAGTTTATATTATTGTGTCACCTTATTATCATGTAAGGGATGGGGTGATTTGTGGTGTTTTGGTTTTCAGTCAAAGCTCTATTTATAGCTGCATGGTTTCCCAAACTCTGGCACAGGTTGGTGTGCCCAGCACTGGCTTCCATAGCTTTTGTTGTCCCAGACAAACTGCATGATGTAGATTCCTCACCATCTTCAGTCACTCTCACAGAACAACTGAACTTCACCCCATAAGTGGGCTTTATAGTTGTTAAGTATAGAAGGATTAAAGGCAAAATGCAGCCATTGGCTCTACATAAACATCATGATTGAGTTACTGGCTCATCCCACCCTCCTATACCCATTGTGCTGGCCTATGAGGAATTAGTCTGGAGGCTCACCAGATACACAGGAACTGTGCACAAGCTAAATGACATAATGTAGAGCAGTCCTGAGGCAGCTGAAAGTTAATTTCAGAGCCACCTAGGTTTGGAGTGGGAGAGGAAATTGTTAGGTAGTATTTTGTGCAAAGTGGTGTGTGTGTATATATATTTTGCCAGGATGGAGTGCTCCCAGGGAGCCTGGGAGTGATGCTAGCCAGCCTTTTTTAGGTGGTATCTATTTTGTTTGATGAGTTCTGCACCATTTTCATAAGTGCTCATTCCCACATTTTTATGGGCTGTCTTTTTTTTTTTTTTTTTAAACCTATTTAGCTGTTGCTGAGGAAACCATTTCCCTCCATTTAAAAAAAGGGGGGAAAAAAAAAGCAACAGCACATACAATTACTTCTGGCTCCCCACTCATGTCATGAACACATTACACACAGTAATCTATGAGAGAGAATTTATAATGGATACATCTTCATAGTCAAGAAGCAGGATGGTCTTGTGGTTAAAGCAAAGGATTTGGAGGATGTGGATTAGACTCTGGCATAGACTTCCCATGTGACACTGGAGAAGTTACTTCAATCTTGGCACTTTGTTTCCACTCCATGTATAAGTTGATGGTTAATAAATCCCTAGTTCACAACAACACTGTGAGAATGAGTTTAAGGTTTGAGAGGTGCTCAGATACGGAGGTGTTGAGGGCTGTATACCATAGACACCTAAAGAGGTGCTTGTGGACATGTCACTCACTAATAGGAATTGGGAAGAAATTTCTCCTATGTACAGGTTATTCCATTACTGTGTAAGTGTGCACATTTTTAAAGACACATCTGAGAATCCAGTTATACAAAGCTTTATTTCTTTATTTCTTCTGGATGGACAACTCTAACACACATGTCCTTGGATGTAGCGCCATCTACTCACTGCTCATGTGCTCCACTCTACTTGAACTATCAATCCATTTCCCCCCCACCATTGAGTCCTCATTCACACCTTGACTTATCACTTTTCCTCCCCACCAACTTAATCCGCTCTCTTCTTTTCTCCTCTCCCAAATGCATCCATTCTCTTCCCTGTCCCACCAAATTTATTACCTCAGCAACAGTTTTTGAAAGCTGCAGCAGCCATCTGGGTACCTTCCATTCCCCATATTTGGTCATGAATCTCTCCCAGATGGGGGATGTCTTTCCTCTCTCACTGACTTACAGCGCCACTGCCTCAGTCCTAGGAGTCTTCCTTTGCTTATGAAATCCTACTGCTGTCCATGGAGGCAGCTAATGAGATGGGTGTCATTTTTTTCTGCTCATGGGCCTGGAGAGCTGAGAAGAGACACTAAGTGGAAGCTGGGGCTGTTCAAAGGAGAAGGCTGCAGAGTGGCTGAGTCTGAGTGTTTTGAGGAGTAGAGAGGAAGCAGACCTAGTCCAGGAAAGGGGGAGTCTGTAGTGGTTGATTTTCATGTTCTCTTCCCACAGGCTAGTGATAGGTCAGAAGAAAGCTAGAGGATTCACTGGAAGGTATTGCAGCTCTTTTCACTGCAGGGTTTTTACTTGCTTTGTTGCTGAACTTAGAGCAGTGCACTACAGGCTGCTAGTGCAACAGAGCACTGTTTTATATTGCATATTTTGGGCTAGATTTTTTTTTTTAAAACAGAGTTAGGTTCTTTGGAAATTGATGGCTCTGTCCAGACTTGACCAGGAAATCTTCCTGCTCACCCCAGGGAAGTGGGATTTTTCTAAGACTGGTATGTATCACCATGATCTCTAGAAACAAACCTCCCACACTGATCCTTAAAGCAAGTATTCTTCCTACTGTTAACAATATTGTGTGTCACTAGAGCTTGCTGAATGAAGCCTGGGCACTGTATCCAAACAGTCACATGTTAAAATGATAGCACGTGAATGTGTAATCAGATAATAGACTTTGCCAGCATCAAAAGATGAGTTGCAGAAGTGTACCACAGATGTTTCAGAGATGCAAATTGTATGTGCCATATATAAAATTAAGTAGTTGGAACTAAAATGAAAAATCGTCCAGTCCATTAGGTGATGGTGATTCTTCACATATAAAGAAGCATACGAGTACAACTATTCAGCAGCTCAAAGCAAAAAGAATGAGTGTCATAGCTGTGTGATTGGAAGCAGTCGTAAATGGGTTGTTAGCTGTCCCTTGAAATTAAACTCGCACTTCCTTTTTGGTGGATTGCCATGCTTTGCTCCCCTCTTTGTCCTGCCCATATGTACATTTGATAATTAAAGTCAAGTTTAACAATGTCTTTTGAAAGCTAGTTTGCTGATGTTTGGTACAGTGCATGTAGTGGATATTGTTAAGTTACTGTTCTATGAGTCTCCCCATGCCCTTGTCTCTAGGGGCTTGAATCCACAGTCATTGAATCAGTGTTCACTGGAATAAAGATGGTCTGGAGGGTCTCTTGTCTGTGGAGGATCTTACTTGCTGGTTGGTCACAGTGGCACTTCTTGTGATAAACACCAGGTCAGAGTATGTGCAGGATTGCAGGAAGCTTAGATAAAATTAGTTTATTGAAAATGTGAGAGGCACATGTTACTTTTGAGCTTTAATACAGTAGTGGTTTTGTGTTTTGTGTCCATTGTGCCAATGGAGTTGTCTTAAAGATAACTCGTATGCAAATTTGACACCATTAACTTAGGTTTGAATAGAGATATGGGCTAGCTTTCTCATTACAAACAGTGCTTTTTCACCTCTCTCAACATCCCCACCTTCTTATATGTTGTTCCACATTGTTTGAATCAAAACGACTTGTTTGATTTGCTGAAATAGTCTGACCTGATCCTATGAATTACACTTCTCTGCATTTTTCCCTCCTGTACTGTAAGTTCTCCATTTTCAAGTGTATAATGAAGTGGGATTTCTCCCACAAAAGCTCATGTGATTGATAAATTTGTTAGTCTTTAAAAGTGCCATAGGACTCCATGTTTGTTGTGCTGAACTAGACCAACACGGCTACCCCCTTTGGAACTTACTACCATCTGTATAGCTCTAGTCTTTGCAGAAACCTTAAGCTCTGGGATATATGGATCTGAATTCCTCTAAACAGTAGCAATGGGACTTTTCACTCTGTGGCTTTTGTGCAACTGCTCTCCCTTCCAAATGCTGATGCTCCCACCCAACAGATTCATGGCTTATTAGTGGTCTAGGAGAAGCCTGTCCTTAATATGTTCAGCTAAAAGGTCAGTAAAGTTGTGATTGCAATGACTAAGAAATACAGTAATTGTATTCTTTAAATCATGGCTTTATCAGGAAGAATTAAATCATGAGCTCATTTAACATGATTTAAAAAAGAAATTGTGGTTAGCCTGAGATGCCCTCTCATCACTAAATATATAAAAAGGCAATAACTCAGAAAGGAGTTTCAAAAGAACTTTTTCTTTTTGTAAGAAATAAGAAAACTGAGCTTGATTTTTCTTGTGCTTCTATCTGTGGTCATAATATTTGATACCATTACCTTGGGCTTGAACAGAGACATCAGTTGGCTTTCTTATTACAGAAGATGATTTTGCCCTCTTTCTACCTCTCTATTTAACTGAGTTGCTATTGGCTGCCGGCTGGTAATAGGACTATCTTGTATCTGTCATAGCAGGTAGATTACGCTACGGAGATAGGTATCTTTTTCTTTGCAGGAAGATGGTAGCAAAGCTAAACTTTACTTTTGAGGCGTTATCAAATGGATGTGAGGTTGCCTTCATGCTAGATTCAGGCTTATGGCCTGGATCTGGGAGGAGCACACAGAAAAATGTTCTAGTGCTATGTGCATCCATGCAGCATGTGCAGCATAGAATTCTACCACATTGCCACCAACAGCTATATTTACTCACAAGGAAGACACTGTTGTGTGTGCGGAGCTCTTTAAGAAGATGCCATGCCTCAGTGGAAGAAGCTAAAGTAACCACAGGTCTCACTGGGAAACTGCCTTCAGGCATGGTCATCTTCACATTTTTGGCTGCTGTCAGGGGCCACAAATGCAAGGGAGAGAGAAGAGCTTGTCAGGCACTTCACTATGATCACTTGTAGCTTCTCCAACCATTACTCTCAGTGTGTAGTTTCATGCTTTGTGCCAGGAAAAAGACCATTTGTTTGCTTTAGTTTGTGACCTTCTCTGAAGAATGCTGAGCAAGTTAGTTGCTTCTGCCATTGTTGACCTAGTAGCTAATAACACCTATGCAATCTGTAAATGTCCTGTTGATCTGCAAGTCTGTAGTGAGGTATGACATCCAGTTCTTCTACCTGTCCAACAAATGATGTTTTACTGCCTTTACTGTTTCAGAAAGTTCTGGGGCAGTCTCAGTAAGGGAAGTGAACGGGAATGATGTTGCACTTGCTAACATGAAGCCGTAGCCTTGTCAGATCTTGAAAGCCCTTTTCTTTTATAGGTGAGATGGGAGCAAATCTAGCGCTGTGCCTTTGTTTCTGTAGCATTAAGCCTAACGTGGTGGTAGGTGATAATACTTGCTAACTCTCCCATTTAGTAGCTTTCACTCAGGGTCAGCTAGGTCATGACTCATTTAATTTGGCTGTGGAAGCAACTGGTGGTGCTGTCACAGCTGCTACTCTGCCTGCTCAATAACTCGGAGGTTTAGGACAGGTCTACATTTAATACGTTGCCGTGGCACAGCTGGACCAATGTAGTGCTTCAGTGAAGATGCTAGTATGTAGCATTGATGTAGTTAATCTGCCTCCCATCAGTGTAGTTAATCCACCTCTGCAAGCTGTGATAGTTATGTTGATGGAGAAGCCCTCCCATTGACCGTGTTGTCTACGTCAGGGGTTAACTGGTGTAACTGTCACTCAGGGGTGTGGATTTTTGACACCCCAAAGTGATGTAGTTATGCTGATGTAAATTTATAGCATAGACCTGGCCTTACTTTAAAACATGCATTGAGATGGAGATTCCTCTCAGTCCAAGGCCTGCTGTTTATTATGCCCTGATTTCTCTGTCATCTCCGTACAAAGAGATGCCTCTTCTTAATGTAATTTACGGCAAGGAGGGACCCAGCAGTTCATTGCACAGGTGTCTCCTCTAACCATTTCCTAACCCAGCACTTAAAAAAAATAAAAAACGAGAAAAGCATGAGTTTGGGTTTGTGTCAAACTCAGTGCAGTAGCTGATTTTGTCTGTGCAGAACATGAATGGAGCGCATACCCTACCTTTCTGTTCTCTATGGCCTTTGTTGTTAGTTGCAACATTGTTCTTTGCCACCTCACTTCTATATGACATTGGTTCTGTGTATTTGAAAGTGCTAATTAGCACTATTAATGGATCATATCAAATCTGATCTAGCTCCTAGGTGGCTCAAATTCAATTTGTAGTTTTTTCTCATGGTCTCAACTGCCTGGTGAGCATCTTCCTAGTGCTTTTCCATCTCAGTAGCAGTCATAGGTTAAGTGACTGAGTATTTATTTTGGAGCACCTAACAATTTGTCCTTAGGTAAACCTCCCTTACCACACTGTGTACCATCATCCTCTCTGTGGTTAGGGTATGCCCCAGTTTCTGGCTTTAACAAATGCCTTCCTATTCCTCCCATGTAAATTTGGCAATCTAGATATAAACTTCCTTGCACTGAACTAAGAGGTTATCTTACTGACTGTATTTATTGATTGTATTTGTCACTGACGTGTCTGCTGCTGGAATACTGTGTTCTGTTATGGTGCCCACAATGCAAGAAGGATGTTGATGAACTAGAGAGAATTCAGAGAAAAGCTACAAGAATGATTAAAGACTAGAAAACATGCCTAATAGTGTAGTGATAGACTCAAGGAGCTCAATCTATTTAGCTTAACCAAGAGCAGTTTAAGGGGTGACACAGAGGCAGATTAGGGGCCACAGGGCCCTTGGGCCTCCCCCATTGGTGGGCCTCCCACCCCGCTTGGGGTTGGCTCCCCAATCCCCCTGCCAGCCTAGGGCTTGGCACAGATGGGCCAGTGCTGGGGGGGAGGGGGCTGGGGCCAAATGCCAGCCATGGCTTGGCTGGTCAGGCCCCGGCGGTGGCAGGGCTGACTGGCGCATGTGGTGCAGTTTCCAGTGCAGCCCAAAGGTCACGCCAGAGGTCGTACTGTGTGCTCCATTTGGCTCCGCTATCCCCAGGGGCCGACCAGCCAGGCTGCAGCAGGCTTGCTCCGCTACCGAGGGAGGACTGACCAGGCCAGGGGCGGAGCGGGAGCGCAGAGTGCTGGCAGGGTGGGGGGCCCCCCACATTGGGGTAGGCCCCTGGGCATGGGCCCAGTTGGTCTGTGTGGTAATCCGCCTCGGGACATGATTACAGTTCTAAGTATCTACATGAGGACAAATATTTAATAGTGAACTGTTTTTAATCTGACAGAGAAAGGTATGACATGATCCAATCACTGGAAATCAAAGCTCAACCAATTTAAACTGGCAATAAGGTGTGAATTTTTGACAGTGAAGGTAATTAATCATTGAAATAACTTGCCAAAGGTGATGGTGGAGTCACTGTCACTGACATTTTTAAAATCAAGAATGGAGGTTTTATGTAAAAGATTTACTCTCTGAATTATTTTGGGAAAGGTCTATGTCCTGTGTTATACAGGAGGTCAGACTGGATGATCACAGTGGTCCTTTCTGGCCTTGGAATGTCAGAATCTCTGAAAACTTGTCAATGACGGGTCTCAATCACATAACGCAGCCAGCCTGTAATAATGGTTCAGATGTAACAGTTTCCCAGAGGGCAATTGCTGTTAAGATAGAGTGTGCTAGAACATGAAAGAAATGCTGACTAGAGGAGAATGAAAACATTTTCTTGGCTGTATAAATGAGAGTATTAACTAGACAATAGCCTTGAGGAGTGCAGGCTTCTTTGACCTTTCTTGATGCCTCAGCTACCTGTGTTCCTTTAGAAACTGTAAATAATCAGAATCCATGGGAAAACTAGCGAGTCTCCTAACACAGATAGAAGCTACGTGATTTTCTTATTTCTCTTTCCTATTTTTAAGTTTTTTCTTTGCAAAATATTTACATTTTGTTTACCTACAGCCTCTCTCTCACCAGAATGTGTTGGATTCTGTTGACCTTCATGAGTACACTAAATAGGTTGAACCTATTGGGGGAAAAAGAACTAATACCAGATAAGTTGAACTATATTATCACAGCCAACAAGCACAGCTTGAAATTCAAATAAAACTAAACCTTGCTGTGCCTCCAGATGGTAGAAAAAGTTTTGCATTCAAACTGCTACTTTCATAGAAAATTTCATGCATAATGCATCTTTATGGAAGCACTGCAAAGTTGAAATTTCATGTTTGCTGTGAAAATTTTACATTTACGTTGTGTATATATTCCATCCAGAAAATTACATTATGAGAATGTTATTGCTCCACAATTAAGAATATCTGGAAATGGCAGTGTTAAGATGGAGTGGATGGCAACAAAAATGATTAGGGGCTGGAACACATGACATATATGAGGAGAAGCTGAGGGAAGTAGGCTCATTTAATTTGCAGAACAGGAGAATGTGGGGGGATTTGATAACAGCCTTTGACTACCTGAAAGGGGTTTCCAGAGAGAATGGAGCTAGGCTGTTCTCATTGATAGGACAAGGAGCAATGATCTCAAGTCGCAGTGGGGGAGGTCTAGGTTGTATATTAGGAAAAAAATTCTTCACTATGAAGGTGATGAAGCACTAGAATGGGCTACCTAGGGAGGTAATAGAATCTCTATCCATAGAGGTTTTTAAGACTCAGCTTCACAAAGCCCTGGCTGGGATGATTTAGTTGGGGTTGCTCCGCTCTGAGCAGGGGATTGGACTAGAACAGTGGTCGGCAAACTTTTTAGTCAACTGAGCCAAATATCAACAAAACAGCGATTGAAATTTCTTTTGAGTGCCAAATTTTTTAAACTTCAAATATATAGGAAGGTATATTGTTATTAACTTAATAAGGGTATTCGTAACCATCTCCTTTCACTCCACAAATCAATCAATCTCTCTCTCTCTCTGGCTGGCTGTATCTATCTATCTCTCTCTCTCTCTCTCTCTCTCTCTCTGGCTGGCTGTATCTATCTATCTATCTCTCTCTCTCTCTCTCTCTCTCTCGCTGGCTGGCTGTATCTCTCTCTCTCTCTCGCTGGCTGGCTGTATCTCTCTCTCTCTCTCGCTGGCTGGCTGTATCTCTCTCTCTCTCTCTCTCTCTCTCTCGCTGGCTGGCTGTATCTATCTATCTCTCTCTCTCTCTCTCTCTCTCTCGCTGGCTGGCTGGCTGGCTCCGGAAAGCCACATCCCAGCCCCGCACCCTGAGCCTAGCCCCCTGCTCGGAGGCGGCCCCGGCAACGAGGCACACGGTGGACGCAGCCACCTCCCTTCCCCAGCCACACGCAGACCCTGCCTGTCCCACCCTGGGGGCGGGGACGGCCAGCCCCCAGGCCGGCTCTGCCGCGGCTTTACCGGGGCCCTCCACCCCTCTCCAGGCGGCAGCCAGTGTCCTTGTCCCCCCCACCCACTCTCCTCATCCCCCCCCCTCCAGGCCTCCCTCCAGCCCCTTTACCTGGCCCCGGCTCGCAGCTGCAGGGACGGCCGGCAGAGCTGCCAGGCCGCTCCCACCCTGAGCACGCTCTGTCTGCGCATGCTCAGGGCGGGAGATTTGATTCTCCCCAGCAGCAGTCTGCATTTAAAGGGACCACGGCTCGCACCAGCAAGAGCCAAATTCAAGGGGCTAAAGAGCCGCTTGTGGCTCGCGAGCCGCGGTTTGCCGACCACTGGACTAGAACAGGGTTGTCCAACCTTTTTCCACGAGGGGCCACATTTCAAATCTTTCCTCACTTGGGGGGCCAGTGAGCAAATTTTGGATAGATAAGGCAGGGGCAGTAAGGGAGAGCATGGGGAACGTAGGAAGTGCAGGGGATAGCAAGGCAGAGTGTGGAGAACAGGGGCAGGGTAGCGATGGTGTGGGGTGGTGGGACCTGGTTCCTTTCCCCCCAACCTCACTGGCTCCCAGTCCCCCTGGCCTTGAACTGAGTCAGCTCCCGAAAACCTTCCCCCCGTGCTGGCTTCCCTGCCCTGAGCCAGTCCCTGCCCCGAACCTGGCCGGGTGCTGCCTCCCCTCCTTCCTCAGCCACCATCTTGGGCCCCCATCATCCTCCTTCCCTTCCTCGGCCCCGCACCTCCACCCAGCCCCACATCAACCCCCAGTCCCAAGCCCTTTCCCAGCCCTGCACTGCACTTCTCCTGGTCCTGATCCCATCCCCAGGGCCCCGTGCTGACCCTATCGCCTTGCGCTGCCTCAGCAGCACCTTCTCTGCCCACACCACCTCTCCCCCGCCTTGATACAGGTCCCAGCCATTCCCCCAGCCCGAATGCCCCACTTTCCCAACCCTGCACCCCATCCCTACACCACCTCCCAGCCTTGCGCTACCCCTCCTCACAGCCCTGCGCCACTTCCCAAGGCCCGATCCCGGCCACCACGGCCGCCCCACGCCACCTCCCTGAATCAATCCCCTGGCGGGTCGGATTCTGGCCCGCGAGCCATAGGTTGGACAAGCCTGGACTAGATGAACTCCTGAAGTCCCTTCCAATAATAATATTCTAAGCTTGTCAATAACAATGGGAGGATTCAGTATTCATAGAACTGTTTATCAAATAATAAGTTTTTTCTATGACCCTAAATACGTCATCATCTTTGATTCCTGTCTGTCAAATCAGTGCTGATGATGGGTTCCAATGAAGTTTTACCACCACTGTGGTTTCATGGCTTAATTTGTCTTTAAATCTTTTTGAACTATGCCATTCTTCATTGGGTCTATCCTGTGCATACTTAGTCTTCTTCCATTGCTAGTTCCTTACACTCTGGTATGTATCGCTGTGTCTACCACCCTTTCTGGGTCTATTCTTGACACATGTCCAAACCACCACAATCATCTTTCTTGAATATTCTGTAACAGTATCATTTCTTGCCCTGGCATTGTCTTATCATTTCATTTTTTTATTTTCTGCAGTCTTGAAACTCTCAGTATTCCCCCTAGCCAGTTCATTTCTGCAGTCAGCATCTTCCTTTTCTCAGCTTTCCTCATACTCCTCCATTCCAACCTGTACAGTAGTACTGACACAATAGTTCTCATATACACTAACTTTCATTTTATCAAAATGTCTTTTTAGCCTTCCAGATCTTGCAGAATTTTCCAAATAAAGTTGCAGCTAGTCTGAATCTTTTTTTCTTGCAATCTTCACAATTCCCATTCTTTGATTCTAGTTCTCCAAGGTACACATTTTTTCCCCTCACTTGTTCTTGTTCTTTCTTCCCAACTTTGATCATTACTTTCTTCTTTTTGTCTTTCAATTTCCATAATTTTTGTGCTCTCCCTGCTGATCTTGAGTCTGAATTTTCTTCTTTCGCTATCTGTCTTGTCAGTTATTCTCTGTAAATCCTCCTTGGTCAGTGCTATTAGGTCATTATTGTGTGTCGTTCTAAGATTATTCACTGTGCTCCTACGTAACATGACTCCTCCCACTTCATCTCTCAGTGCTACCGCGATAACTGTTTCCAGTACCAAGCTGAACAAATCTTGTGACAACGCGCATCCTTGTCTGACGCTGACAGTCGTCCTGAGCCATTCCATCAACTTCTTGTCTACTCCCTGCACTCATCGATTTGCTGTAGTTGTTTTGTATCATCTTGATCAATTTCTTAAGAATCCCATACATTCTCAAAACTTGCCAAAACCTTCCTGTCAACTGCTATTAAAAGGCTGTAAAGTTGTGGCAGCAGAGCCAGTTATGTTCTGCGTACTTCTCTGATATCTGCCTCATTACAAAGAGGTGATCTATTGTAATTCATCCTGGTCTAAATCTGGTCTGTTCTGCTGCAAGTGCCACTTCCACATACTTCTTCATTTCTCTTTTGCAATGTCTCGGTGAATGCTTTTTCCAGTACAGTCAATAAAATACCAGGGTACAAAATATATCAGAAGGACAGAATAGGTCACACTGGTGTGGGAGAGTGTAGATGCAAAAAAATACTTTTAATTTATCTGCAATAGCCTTATCTTCCTTAAGTTCTCCTTTAGCATCTCAATAGTTCAATACCACCCTTGGTTCTTTATTGGTCTTCCTGCTTCTGATGTACTTTTTTGTTTTTCTGGTTTTTTGAGTCTTTGGTTAGCTGGTCTTCAAATTATTTTTTCGCCTTCCTAATTATATTTTTACACTTCATATGCCAGAGTTTATGCTTCTTTCTACTTTCCTCAGTAGAATTTAACTTCCACTTTTTAAAGGATGCTTTTTGCCTCAGGCTGCTTCTTTTACTTTGATGTTTAGCCAAAGTGGCTCTTCTTTGGTCCTCTTACTCTGTTTTTTAAATTTGGGGTATACACATTTAAACTGAGCCTCTATTATGGTGTCTTTAAAAAGTTTCCATGCAGTTTGCAGGAACTTCACTTTTGGCACGATACCTTTTTAATTTCTGTTTAACTAACTTCCTCAGCCTTATTCATGCCAATACTAACTTCTGATAAAATCTAGTACTAGCTGAGCCTGTAAATGACCTGCTTGATAACACATGCTATTTTCATCTGCCATTCACATGTACAATGTCTATCACATTCTTTGTTTGCCCATCAGGTGGTATTCAAGTCCACTTCTTCTATGGTTGTGTTTTTGTTTTTTGGTACAACAGCGTGTTCATCATCACCAGGTTGTAGCTTAGGCAGAGATTTAGTAGCCTTTCTCCTTTTCCATTTGCCCCCCCCCCCCACCCCAAATTCTGAATCTGCTATTAAATCAGAATTCAAGTCTGATCCTACTTTTGCATTAAAATCTCCCCTGCCCAATAACGTCTTGACATTTCTTGTATTTTATTTCAATAAATTGTCATAAATTTAGTCAATTTCTTCCTTTAGTGCTGCTGAGGTTTGTGCATATACTTTACTGTTCTGATTGTAGGTTGATGTTAAAGCTGAACACAAGGCTAGGCTCTTACGGCATTTACCTGATATCTCCTTGTATATTTAAGGCAAGATTCAAAATCAATTCTATTAGAGCCAAATCCTGAGAGAGACTATATCATTACTTTCCAGCATCAACTGACTTCATTGGGAATTGCAGGAAGTTAGAGCACCTATGGATTTAGTCCTTAGGTTTTTAGATAAGGTGTCTCGAAGAGAATTTTCTCAGCTTCCATATTTGAAGAGAATATTTTAGCAGTCGCAGAAAGGGAACATCTTTCTATAGGAACTCAGGGTTATTCAGTGGACTTCATCCTGCAAAGCAGAAAATCACCACATGATAGAAGGAATTTGAAAGGGATAGGAGTGTATTATACAATAGCTGTACTTATGCTCAAGCATTCCCACTTAACTGATATAGCCTAAAGATTCCTTCTTACTTAATATTGTTTGATTGTGCTAGTGCACAGTGGCCCCAGTCGCGTTCAGGGCTCTGATTGGGGATGTACAAACACATACTATAGAAAGACACAGAGGAAAGAAGCTTCCCAGAATGGCTCCTCTTGGTGGCATGCCTGGAGATGGGGATCTCCAGGAATGCTGCAGAAAGAAGCTGCCTGGAGTGGCTTCTTCTGGTGGTGGTATGCCGCGGAGAGGAGTCACTTCAGATGGCTTTTTTTCCATGGTATGCCTGGGACATAGGCATGGCGGGGACCGCCCGCACCCCAAACACCCCAGAAAGAAAGCCCCCGGTGTGGCTTTTGGGGGCAGGCGAAGCAATTTCTGTGGCGCTGGAGAGGGTGCTGTGTGCCGCTCTGAATGGGCTTGCATGCCACTGTCAGCACGCGTGCCAGGGGTTGCCTACCCCTGAGCTAAAGAGACACACAAATGAAGTGTTCAGGGTGATAAAAGGCGCACAGGAGTGTGATGGGTTTTGTTTTGTTTTTTTGAAGAACATATTTGTGTTGATGTCTATTGACATAGCTTAGTTTTGGTTTTGGGTTTTTTCCCCTTTGGATCAGTGGGGAAGAGCGTTTGGATTTATATGGGGGAGAGGCAGGGGCTGTCCGAGGAAGAGGTGAATGTGTAAAGGGAGAAGGGAACTGAGGCGGGAGGGGAGACTATTGGGCTTGAGGCTTTGGGGTGGTCTCTCTGGATCAATTTTGGAAATGGGAGGGGACAGGAATATCCTGACAGAGTGATTCTATTATACTGTGTCTCACTGAAGGTAGACTAGATGGCCCTCCTAATGTAAATGTGCATAACACCTCCTCCCAAATCTCTTTATACATTATAAACATCTAAACCCAAGGAATTGCAGTAACTGACTATTTTCTCAGATGCAGCAAAACAGTGTTGGGAGGGGAGAGAGAGAAGGAATTTTGAGTGAAACTGAAGAAAAAACCCTTTTGTTAGCAAAAGCACACTAGGCTCCTTACTGCCCATGCACAGCCAAGGGAACTATAGCTTTTAAGGCCTGATTTGGAAAATCCACACAGTTAACTTCATGCAACTCAGTGTATCCACCTTGAGGATGAAGGTGTGAGCCAGCTCTGTCTGCATTTGGACTGATGGCTCCAGGGAGAGTAAATATTTCAAACCAGATGTTTAGAACACTGCACTGTGACCTCCAACAGAGCTTGACTGTCCATTGTTCTTTTTAAATTGGCATCTCTCTCTCTCCAGAAAATGTTTTTGCCGGTACTTCCCCACCCTGATCCCTTCTCTGTTACTGTAGCCTGAGAATTTCCCATTAAATCAAGGCTCTGTGGAAAGCAGTAGAGAGAGGCAGTAGAGAAAGAGGAATGCCTATCTTTCTTCTATGTAGCTTTCTACTCTTCCAGGCTGTTGGGTACAGATAATATATATGTGTAAATATTTATTATTACTTTAAAGAATTGCACAGCATAGTGGTATACAAAACTACGGATAACCCCATTTTACAGATGAGAAATAGGGAGGTAAAATGTTATGAACACAATTTCACAACCAGTTGTCATACCAAAGATCGTAGGTAAGGCCTAACTCCCACTGCTGCCCAGATAGTTATTCATTATTTCTTTTCTATCTGTAAAATGGGTCTAATAATATTTTGCCCATTATTTGTAGTTCTCACAGCACCTGTCAAAGGTCTGCGGGCACACATGAGTAATTTAGACAGCATAAAAAAATACATTGTCATTCCAAAACAATTTTCTTGATAGGTGATGGTGTCTAGAGCATGAGCTATGAGTCTTTCACATCAGGGATCTGTGCTCTCCTAGAAGCTTCCTTTGTGGCCTCAAGCAAGTCAGCTAGCCTCTCTGTATCTCAGTTATCCCTGTTGTATAATGGAAATAATATTTGCTTACTCCTAAAGGAGCAGTATGAGGATTTATTTAATAAGTGGTACAAGTGTTGAGAGTAGTCACAGAGGAGAAGGGTACAAAACTGAGGATGGTCTGGCTCTCAGCCCTCTCTCCATAGTCTCTTACATTAAAGGAAATAGCGTTGGAATGTGAAGGGGAAATTGGTCCCTGAGCACATAGCTATAGTTAATGCTGTGCCTTTGAGCTGTGAATTTAGTGGTGAAAGCTTCTGCAAAATGTTGTTCAATGTGTGCACTAAGAGCTCTTCCCCCGCCCCCCACCAGGTTGCACCTTAGTCAAACCCAAACCAATTTTCATTGGACTGCTCAAATAATTTTTTAGTGAGGGTTAATTTATTCTAAAATTAAAAGTCCAGATTCTGATACCACTCAGCATGAGTAAGGTTATCTTACTCTGCAAATAAACTCATTGACGTTAGAGTGATATCTTGTGTGTGTGTGTGTGTGTGTGTGTGTGTGTGTGTGTGTGTGTGTGTGTGAAGTAAAATACTACTTAGTATCAAAAAGGGAATCAGAATCTAAGATTTTTATTTCCATCTGTTCTGATGCAAGTGGGGTTTTTCATTTTGTTTTTTAAACAACATGATGTTGGTATTTTTTTAATAATGAAGATAATGCTTCCTACATTCTCCTCAAGCTTCTAAATAGATTAAATGCTTTCGCACAAACTTTCAAAATAAAATAATAAGTAAGAAAATCTTCCAGCAGAGCATATGCATGGCAAATTTCAGCCCAACAACTGATTTTTAGGTTGTGACCAAAAAAGGTGCTATGAATGAAAATGTACTCAACCTAGTTAGAAGGGTCATTGCTCTCCCCTCTCTCTTTACCAAATTTTCGAATTAGCCATGGCTTTTAAGACATCATAAGAAGCTGAGCCATGATTGAAATTCTACAGGATATGCTTAATGAATTAAAATACCTTTGATATTTTCATTTAGGCCATGTAATATCCGATTTATCTAAAGCCTCTCAAAGATAATTTAAGATGTGACTTTCCTACTTCTCTGAGTATATTCTTGTAGATCCATTTTCTTAATTGTTTGAATGGAACACAATTAGATTTCAAAATGAATAAAACTAGTTTGAAAGTTGAATGTCAGCGGGTGACTTAAACATTTATTTTGATGTTGATCATATTTGAAAACATCATTTATTATCTGTATTTAATCAGGGTGAAATAAATGTAATGTTAGGCAATTTAATAAACTCAGTTTCATGTTGATAAATATATAATGTATTGTGAATTGTGCAGCCACCTCTAACAAATAAATATATTAAAATGCTTCTTGTCCGATTATGCTTATAACACAGAATGGTCCTACTGAGAAATTTTGGGTAAAAACTTACTGGCTATGTCTACACTTACCAAAGTTAGTTCAAATTAGTTAATTCGAACTAATTTTAGTTAGTTCGAATTAACTTAATTCGAACTAGTAAATTTTAGTTCGAACTAAGCAAGTGCTATGCATGGCACTTGCTTAGTTCGAACTAGTCAATTGCATTGAGCTCAATGTTCTGGTTAGTTCGAACTAAATGCTTAGTTCGAACTAACATGGCCACATTGGGTTAATTCGAACTAACTAGTTCGAATTAACTCTTAGTTTGAAAAGTATAAGCAAATTTATTAGTTCGAATTAAGGAAGTCTAGTGTAGCCAAGGCTTAAGTTAGTTCGAATTAAGCTTCCTTAATTCGAACTAACTTGCTAGTGTAGACATAGCCACTGATATTATTATTTATGAATGTAGAGGAGATTATTTTTGATGGTTTTATTTCTGTGATCCTATGCCCTTTTGATACCCCTCAAATACTACCTGGTATAGCTTTCTAGCTGGTTGATATTTCAGTGCTCAATTAGTAATGCAAAAATTGGCTCAAATAAGATCTGCCAATCAAAAACAAAACCCATCACCTTGCGTCTTACAACTGTTCCTTGGAAACTGGATTGCAGCAGGCTAATGAGAAATAACTGCCATTACTTGCTTCCAGGGCTCAGATGAACCCCCAGATTTTTTGATAGCTGCTTTGATTCCTTCCTGAAGTGACTTGTGAACACATGAGGTCAGATCCTTGGCTGGTGTCAATTGGTGACCTCAGCCGAGCCAGTTTACACCAATCCAGGATCTGGCCCAGGGCTTGGTGCTGGGGGATGCTCAGTGCTCTCTGTTCTACTGACTTCAGTTGGGAACGTTGCCGGATCACGCCTTTACTGAACAACAGCTTCCTACTCCCAAGCTAGAATGTTGTAGAGTCTCTCTCTGACTGTGCCTGACTGCAAACGAGGGTTGTGACTCCCCGCTCATGTACACATACTCCTGTCTCATGGAGTGCCAGCAGTGTAGCTGTGGCAGCATGGGTGATGGCGGTGTGAAGGCCGGATACATACCCTCTGATTTCAGGTGGGTTTACACTCAGCACTGCTCAGCCGAGACTCTGCTGCTGCTTCCCATGTCACCGGAGCTACATTGCTATATGCACTCAAACAAACTGCACATACCCAGGGAAATCCAGTCCTTGGCTAGTAGAGCAGACATAGCTTGTGGGTATAAAATAGTGAAAAAATTGGGATTCATTTTTCTTTATCTATATTTTTCTTTGGTATATAGATTTAAAATTTGTGTTATATTGATGAGGAGGAGGAAACCTGACTGGAAGAATATTTTTGAATATACTAAATTAAAATGGCTTTTATGTAAGAAAGTGCAGCATATTTAAATCCACAGATATAAAGAGAATTGATCTGAAAACTTTCAGAATTCAGGAGCAGGAGATGTTGAGGAGAACAAACTATATTATAAGCACAGATGCGGTGTAGGTTGTTTTTTTTTCCTAGAGTCAAAAAGCCAAAAGTTCACATTATATTTATATACATAATCTAGCTGGCAGATGGCTTCCACTTATAAACCCCTGTTTCCCCTCCCCTTCCCTTCTCTTTTGTAGGGAAATAGAGAGGGGTTTTTTTCCAGATGGGAATCACTATGCAAAGTATTTTGTACTCATTGTTTTGGCTATCCATAATTGACAAAAAAAAAAAACAAAAACTTTAAGAGCAATTGTCTTTTTAGTGAATCTTTGAGACCTATTAAAGAAATTCTTTTTGTGTAGCTAGAGAAGGAGTGATTGCTACAGTTCAAGGCTTGACATTGCAGTTCTCTTTCAAGTTCCTTTCTACAAAAGAAGCTGGAGATGGGTAAATTGAGCTTGTTTGAAAAAATGAAATATATAAGGCACATTTTATTCTGGATAGGTGAATATGCTGATTCAAGGCACCATTGTTGCCATATAACTGTGGATTTTTATCACAGAACTATGATTAATGTTTTCCATCAGTATATTTGGTATTGGACTTTGGATCATGAAACTGAAACTGGAAGAATTCTTCCTATGATATCTATTATTTAAACAGGGAATGTATCTGTGCCAATACATTATCAGATCAGGAATGGTTTACCTGAGCACTAGCTGAGAGTAGAGGGGTTGCCCGATTCTTAACATCACATCAGTCTGACACTGCAGTTCAGAGAGGTGCCTGCAATAACAACAAAAAAGGCATTTCTTCTCTAATAGCCGCTCTCTGGTGTGAATTTAAGAGGTGGAATTTCTTATCCGTTGTGTGCATCATGCAAAAGATATGTAAGTTTTGCCATTTAAGATATGCATTAAAGGAGAGAAGCAATGGGGAACTGGTTGGCTAATGGGATTATGAATGAGATATAAAACTTTTGATGTGCAGGTTCTTATGAGTCTGGTTAGTATTAGCAGTGACAAAGCTGATGATAGAGATCAGGGGTGTCAAACTCATTTGCTATTGTGGGCCAGATTTGACTTAAATGTACTTCAAGTGGGCCGTACATATCATGAATCGAAACACTACAGCATTCTCGTAGCATTGAGGAGAGCTGTGTATATGAATAGAGCCCTGCAAATACGCAGATATCCATGTGTAACCCATATACCTCTCTTTGAGAGTCCTGTTGAGGGTGGGTTACTGTTGCTGGGCAGATTAGCTACCCACAACTAGAAACTTCCAGAAGCAGGGAGTGGTAGCATTTTGAGCATGCTCCACAGTGTACCCTGCTGGTGTGATGTGATGTCAGTCAGATGACATGAGAGCAGCAGTCTGTACAGACAGCAGGCAGGAGCTACCTTGAAAGGAGACCATGTGTTCAGTTTTCTGGAGAGAAGCTGAGCCAGGAGTGAACAAGATGTTTTCTCCCTGTAATGGCGTCATTTGCAACAGACCTTGCAGACATGCATATGGGACTGAGGGCTGGTTGCAAAGGAGAAGAAAAAGCCTGCATGGAATGCTACAGAGGATTCCAGCAAAGAAAGAAGAGGACAGCGATTTCTTGCACTCAAGCTTCTACACTGGAACAGAGACTGTAGCTGAGAGTTGGGTGAACTCCACCGGGCCTTTGGGACTCTTTGGCATCTTTCATGCAGGGGGTTTTCTAGAGGGATTGTTCTTGGTTAATTGTATTTTGTTTTCTTAGGATAAGGTTTATTTAGTTAGTAGTTAATAAAGTTCATTGTTACGTTTGTTTTTTTAGTAGTATTTTAATGTGGGAGTGTAGCTCTGAGCAAGCTTCTCTGTGAGTCCCATACAGACTGGATCCTGGGTCTCCAGCTGCTTTCTCCATAGGGATTGGGATTGATTTCTGTGAGGCACTGGAGAAGGGCAATTAAATGAATTTTAGCCTACCCGAAGGTTACACATGGATATCCGCATCCATGGATACAACGCGGATATCCACAGACCATTTCTTGCAGATGCAGATGGAATACGGATCCACATGTTTGTATCCGCTCAGGGCTATATATATGAAACTGGACTCTACGATATCTCTCTCTCTCTGCTAGGGAGAGAGTGCGGTCTCGCGGAGCGCAGTCTTGCATACACAGAGCTCCGTGATATCGCCAGAGTGTTAGGTCTCCTGACATTGCAGAGTGTTGGGTATGCAAGACCACTCTCTCTCTCTTAGTGAGAAAGTGTGGTCCTGCGGAGTGCCGTCACTGGCCAGATGAAGGAGGTTTGGCCTGTGGGCTGCACTTTTGACACCCCTGTTATAAGTTATCAGTTGTAAGTGAAAGGAATTGATAGTTTTCTTCTAATTCATAGTAAACAAATGTCCACATGGTATAAAACCAAACACTTCCTTTAGTTTAATGATGAGGAAAGGACATTGTTTAGCAAATGAGAATTGCTTTCTGTTGCTGTTTCCTCTGCAGTACCTGTTAACTTCCTTTTGGAAGTTGTTAAGAAGTAAGGATTTAATGGATTTCTCCACCTCTATTGAGCACTTGTGTAGGCCTTTCCAATAATACAGAATGAGCCAAATTCATCTCAATCTCAATATTTATACTATACTTTAAACCAAAGAGTAGTATCTACTCTGTGACCCACATATATTAAGAGGGTTTTTAAACTATTTTCATTTGCATGTTGATCATGTCATAGGAACAGGGTTCATTCATGTCAGAAATACCAGGGACATTTGCTTGTATACTAATCTTGTAAATTTATAAATACCTATAGTTAAATGCTAGAAAGAAGAGATGTATTGCTCAACATATTCAGTTGTGTCTCATCTCTTCTTCACAGGGAGGATTTCCTGCAGTTTGGTTGAGGAATGATCCCAGTTCTTTTCTGTTCACTTGTTAATAGCTTCCTGAGCAGCAGGTCTAACCAGAGTAGGAAAAAAAATGCTCTTTGCTCTTTCACTGCCCCAACCAAAGTAGATCCCACAGAGCTTTCAGAAAATGTGCAGTGACAAAGTGGAATATTAATATGCACTGACTTTTAGGGATACACATTCAGCATTCTGAACACCTGAGGTTCCTGTAGATAGTGCCTAGAACTAGGACTGCATTCTCTCTTATGAAAAGCAGTTTTGAAAAGAAAGGATGAAGTAATCACTGGGACTTCACATGACATTTTAAAGGCAGATATAGCCTGCTACAGGTGTGCTGCAGGCAAAAAGAATCCCAAGAATGTAATAAGGATACAGAGAAACCATTCAAATGCAGTAGTCTTGTACCAGTTGGCTAGTTCCTCATAAGTATTTTGAGGCACTGTTAGGACACACATGAAACCAGCCCTAAACTAGGTGAGGGATAATCCTTAAAAGGAGACTATTATTAATGAGAGCGTCATAGATACACCACTGAGTGGAAGCACTGCTGGGTTTGGCATTCCCTTCCTGAACCCAACTGGAGGGAAATGTAGGGTGGAGGCCCCCACTGGCTGAAAAGAAAAGCTTCTAGGATACTGCAGAGATTTCCTAGCAGAAACTCACTGGCTAGAAGCAGAGCATGTTGTGGGGAAATGACTGTGCATGGCTCTTCACTTGACAAGCCCCGCTCTCAATGGGTGCGTCTACACTTGTAAATTAAGTCGACTTAAGCTTGCTTAAGTCGACTTAATTTACCCTGCGTCTACACTACAGTTTTCTTAAGTCGACTTAAGCAGCTTGTTTAAGTCGACTTAAGGAAAATAAAGTCAACTTAATTAAAATTAAGTTGATTTTATTAAACCTCCTTTAAATTCGACTTAGTGCTTAAGTCGACTTCCTAGAGTCGACTTACGGCTGCCCCAGGACTACACCAATGCCCTCCCTGCTGGGGGGGGGGCACAGGGGGAGCCTGGCATGCCCCCACCCACAGGGCAGGGCAGAGCCCTGCCCACCCTGCCCCTATGCCCTGCCAGGGTCCCTGACCCCCTTTGCCCCATTGTACCTATGTAAAATGGGGCAAAGGCTGAGCCCCCTGGCATTGGGCAAGGGGTGCCCCCCCGCCCCTGTGGACCTGCCATAGGTCCCCCTAAGCCCCTAGAAGTCGACCTAGGCATCCAGTGTGGATGCTCTAGGTTGACTTTGTAAGTTTCCCTTTAAGTTGACTTTAATTGTAAGTGTAGATGCAGTAAGTCGACTTAGTTAAAGTCGACTTAAAATTACAAGTGTAGACATAGCCAATGTGTGGAACCCCAACTGCACAAAGCTGCCATGGGCTTGCAGGGGATCAGTGGTGGTTAGTGAACTATTCAAAATGTATTATTTCATTACAGTTGTGGCTAATGCAATGGTCCCAAAACTATGTGGGCCCACACCTCTAGGGATACATGTAGAAATGTGTCAGGGAAGGGCAAGGCAAGGCCCAGGCTAACCCTCACAGGAGGGTGGGTGCTACCACCCAGCTCCGCTCCAGCTGCAGCTCCACTCTGTACCCTGCTTCACCCCCAGCCAAGTTCTGCCCTCATTCTGTCTCTGCTACCATGCCAGCTCACTCTTTAGCCCTAGCTCCTCCCTCACCCCCAGTTCTGTCCCCCCACTCTGCCTTCAGCCTAAGTTCCTTTGCTGCACCGTTGGCAAGGGGGAGCATGATAGGAGAAGTTTGGGCATGACTGGGCTAATGGCTGCATCTCGGATCTATTGTGGATGGTGCTGTTGACACAGAGTAAGAGGCAAAGAGCTATAATGTTTTCAATCTAAACAAAGGGTTGTTATTCTCATTTCACCGATGTGTAAACAGGCACGGAGATGGAATGACTTCACAAGGTGAGCTTGTCATAGTGAGAAACTGAACCCTTAATTTAGCTGCAAGATGCCCAGTGTCCTCCTGTAATAATTATAGTAAATTGATTTGACCAGTACTTGAATCCCTTTTGGCCTGGTCTGGGATCATGCCTCACAGGTTGCTGGCTTCATATATTTCATGGTCCATCTCTAAAGAGAGAGATTGGAACTGGGAAAGGTACAAAAATGGCAACACAAATGACTAGCAATATGGAAAGCTTCTGTCTGAGGAGAGATTAATAAGACTGGAACTTTTCAGCTTTGAAAAGAGACAGCTAAGTGGGGTATGATGGAGGTTGGTAAAAGCATGACTGGTATGAAGAAAGTAAATAAGGAAGTGCTGTTTACTCTCTCATAACACAAGAACTAGGGGCCCCCAAAGGAAATTAAGAGGCAGCAGGTTTAAAATGAACAAAAGGAAGTATTGCTCCACCCAGAGTACAGTCAACCTGTAGAATTGCTTGCCAAAGGATGTTGAGAATACCAAGACTATAACAGGGTTAAAAAAAAAAAAGACAAGTTCACGGTGGATAGCTAGATGGGCAAAGATGGCTGCTTGCCAGAAGCTTGAGAATGGGCAACAGAATGGATCACTTGATGACTACCTATTCTGTTCATTCCCTCTGAAGTACCTGGCATTGGCCACTGTCAGAAGACAGGATACTGGGCTAGATGGACCATTGGTCTGACCCACTATGGCTGTTCTTTTATTATGAAAACCAGTGTATTTCTGTTGAAAAAAAATCTCTTCAAGAGTTATTATTGCTAGACACAGTAGTCACTACCCTCAGTCTATAACATTTGTCCCCCCTGGGTGTGCACCTTTGGGATTACAGGGGTTCAGCCAATATTAGAATTGGTCCATGGGACAGAAGAACAAAGAGTAGACCTTCCTAGGTATCCAGTTATATAAACTGGAAGGGAAATGATAATTGTAACTCTCTCTCTAAATACTTAACTCATATAAGCATAGCATGGGGAAAATACTCTTTGAATAAATGATGTTATTTTGACAATTGATCCTGCACTGAAATTTTTAAATGCTTAATAAATAACACAATTTTTTTTCTTTTAGTTGATGTCCATCAGTGTGTTGGGTGTTTCTGCTTGGATGAGGGACTACCTGAATAATGTCCTCACTTTAACTGCAGAAACAAGGTAAACGTTTCTTTTAACCTAATAATTAATCCATGTAGCTGAATGATGGTGCTGTATAGTTTATCCAATATAGCAGGGTTTTCTAATTAAATTTTCTGTGGGAAAGGAAACCCTCAGTTACTCTGTATGCTAAAAAATGTATTGTGTTTTTTTATTTTATTTTATTTTTAAATCACTGGAATCAGAGATGGTGTCACAGGCTATGTCTACACTGGGGAATTTAAGTCGACCTTATTAAGTCGACTTAGAGTCCACACAGGACTCCTAAGTCAACTTAAAGTGGGCCTTACTAAGTCAACTTAGAGAGTCTACACTAGACTCTCTAAGTTGACTAGTTAGCTCCAGGGGGAGCCTCGGCTCCCCAGGCTAGGAGGACTTGTCCTGGGGAGAGCCAGCACCGCAGTAAAGTTGATGTAAAACAAGGTTTTACAAAATTGACTTTACTTTTCCTTAAGTCAACTTAAGGAAACTCCAGTGTGGATGCAGAGTAAATTAAGTCGACTTAAGCAGGCTTAAGTTGACTTAATTTACAGGTGGAGACGCACCCACAGGGCCCACCTGCCTTTCATGCCTCCCTTCTAGCTAAGCTCTCTCGCACCCTGCCTCCATTTCCCCTTCTCAGGTATGACCCACAGAGGCTTATGTCTAAAACAAACTCCCTTCTTATGGACTGGTTTATTAACATAAAATAAACTGAAAGTGAAATGAAATCCACTAGGCAGAGCCACTCTTTTCTGAGGTCTGTCTGGCTCTAAACCTCTGTACTGGATCCAGTTATCAGCCCTTCCTAGGATCTGCGGCTTCAGTCTTCCCCCCAGCCTCCTATTTTTATTTCCCTTTTTATAAAGTCCACAGGTCTTTCCTTAAGCCCAACTGGGCAGCAGGTAACCAGTTACAGGTGCACTGGACTCTCTCTTTCTTAAGGGGGAATATCCCTCCCTCCCTAAGCCTTCCTGTGCCCAAAGGTAGGTTCTGTGGTCCTCTTTTGGTCAAATTCTCCAGTCAAGTGGGCACTTCTTTCTGCTTTGATCTGCATCTCTGATGTGCAGTGGTGGTGTCTAATGAGTTATTTAGCTCTGTTTTCAATAGTTCCAACTCCCCACTCAAGTCCTGGTTCCAGGTTTCTGTTTTATTGCTGGCTTCTTGATCTGCCTCCAGGTGTCCCTGAAATTCAGTAATCTGAGATTCCAGCTTGTGGATTTCCTGCTGGCCTATGTTCTTCTGGGCTGCTCCTTCTCCCCTTTTAGTCGAAGCTCCTTGTAGCTCCTCTTCTTTCTTGGTCGCTTGTCTCTGGAGTTCTGTGATTTGACTAAAGCTCAGTACTCCAGATGTGCAACTGGATGGAATCCCCCTTGAGCTTTCCACAATTTATCTCCAACTTTGGTGTCTGCTTTTTTTCTATGAGGCAGGTGCTGTGTAAGAGTTGTGACCACAGCCTCATGCCTCTTCCTTCATTTAGTGAGAATCTCAGGCTTCTGATTGTGTCTATTGTGGCCTTCTTCACCTATAGCTTCCATCTGGCACTTCCCTCTGTGTTTGTTTGTTCCACAAGATACCCTGGCTTGTTATACCCATTGATTTGTGTTTTGGACTGGTTCCCAGTGCACATTTTCTTCAAGCAGGGATTCCAAATGTGAAGCACTGATGCCTTTAGCTTGTAAAAGCATTCTCGCCTTTTAAAGGATTGCCTCTAGCTGCTTGGTTCACTTCTAATGCTCTTCCAGCCTGTCTGGAGCCTGGGAACACCTCTATCGCATTTCCTGGATCTGAGCTTTCTGAGCCTTCATCTTATCATCCAGTTTCTGCGAGAAAGCCTTCATCAGGCTTCATATGTAGTTTTCAGAGATGATTGGTGCTCATATCAGGGATCTGGCTATCAGCATTTTCCTAAGCTTCCAGATCCTGTGCAACAGATTCCACCCTTTCTTTGACAATCTCCATCAGGGAATTCCGCTGTCAATCAGAGCATCTCATTGGGCTCTTCAGCAAAATCATTTCAGGCCCCTGCATCAGCCCCTGGACAGTTGGCTGAACTTTCAGGCCAATCCTGCAGCAGCTTCACCAGCAAGTTCCTTCTGGGCAGCATTCCTCTCTGCAATTTCATTCTCTCCCAGCTGCTGTGTCCCGTTTTCTTTTTATAAAGCCCATGTGCCTTCTCTTATGCCAAATTGGGCAGCGGGCAATCAGCCACAGGTGCACTGCATCTCCACTCCCTCTTAAAGGGGCCAGTCACTCTCTGTACCAGATGGTAAAAGACCTGTTAAGTAATTCCCCTCCCCCCCCCCAGACCTCTTTGCATCTTTTTATTGCCAGTGATCAGTTTGGGTTACCTGCCCTGCAAGAACATTACACTATAGTATATATTTTACTGCTTCACTCAGTCTTTGTGACTTCAGCATTACTATTATTATTTACTAATAATATTAATTAATTAATAATACTTTATATTACTGTAGCACTTAGGAATCCGAGTCAGAGATTAGGACCCAAGAGGCTAGGCACTATAGAAACACAGAACAAAAAGTTTCTGCCCCAAAAAGCAGCAATCTAAGTATCAGATCTTCCATCACTTGAAAGAAAGATAGGACTTTAAAACCAGCATATATAATTGATTTCCATGATCATACTGCTAAGACATTTTCTAAAATATAGCAAGTAGTAAGCATTGTTTGCTCTTAAGATTGCAATATTATTATTTTACTTTTGGGTGCTTTGATTTTGGGATAGTGCTTTATTATTTTAATTCTGGTTTTTGTTTGTTTTCAGGGTGGAGGAAGCTGTCATTTTGACTTATTTTCCTGTGGTCCACCCAGTCATGATTGCAGTATGCTGTTTCCTTATCATTGTCGGGATGTTGGGGTACTGTGGAACAGTGAAAAGAAACCTCTTGCTTCTTGTGTGGGTATGTTTTCACCTTCAAAAACAGTTAACTTCTACTTTATTTAAGGAATGAAGAAAAATGTTCACAATCCCTGCCCGTAGATAAACATTCTATCTTGTAATTATTTTTTGTATCTTGTTTAGTTATGTCAGTGCTGTATTATAATTGTGAAGCGCACTGTAGGAAAGAATTCATCATACCAATGTGCAGTAAATTATGAAAGGCAAGCAATATGATTTACTAAAATCTAGTTGATCTTAGTGGAGGAATCATTCAGGAAAATTCCAGTATCAATCAGTGCAGAAGAATGAGACCTAGTGATCTGAAACAAACCCATTTTTATGGGCTTAACTTTTAGTGACTAATTTTTTAATTAACCTGGCTTCTGCTTCTACACCAACAATTAAGTAAAGTAATAAATAATAGCATTTATGTGTCTAGCTGATTTGTGAGTGTGAGGTTTGAATTCTGTTATTTGCAGCTGGTCGTGGACAATTGAAAACTCAAATTCAAGTTGCCAGCTTTCTTCTTCCCACAGTGGCTATACACAACTTAAGCCTGATTAGGGCCTGATCCTGCAAAGTGCTGAGTGTCTTCAACGCCAGATGGCACTCAGTGTGTTAAGGATTGGCTTTAATTCTTTAATGTGCGGATTGAGTGGAACCCAGGCAATTCATACAACCTTGTATGGGACTCCTGTATTGGAGTGTGACAGACTTATGGAAAGTGTGGTGATCACTGTAGTTCCAGCAGTAGTAAGCAGAAAAGTAAAATATTTTAGCACCTGAGAATTATCCAAGAGCAGCCATATGGTAATGGAGCTGGTGTCACACTTCTTTCCCACCCAACCAAGTCAGGTGTCCCTAGCAGTTTCTATTGCTGCATTTTATGCATAGGTCTGTTCCAGCCCAATAGCTCCATTTTTATTTTATTTTATTTTATTTTGTTTTATGTTACTTAATTGCAAAATGGGGAAAAAAAAATGGGAGACTATACGAGATTCACCCAACATCATTTTTCCATTTTATTTAATAGAAAATACTATAATTGTATGCAATGCAGTCAGGAAAGGGTTATGAGGGCTTCATGTGAGAGAGGCTTGTTTAGGAGGGCAGACTGAGTTTTTCTTGATATTGCCATTGAAAGTTCTATAGTGCTAATTATCATTGTGTTCTGCAAGCTGCAATCGTGCCAAATACCATTTGTCCTCTGGTGTATTTCTTAAAATCTCAATATTGGGATTTTTGTTTTACCATTGAATATTAAAAGAAATGCTCATTTTAGCTTAACAGTAATACAATAATAATACAGTATTTTTTTTAAAAAAAAAGTTATTTCCAGGCTTGATCTTACACTGTTGAAATCTATGGGAGCAGGTTCCAAAACATACACTACTGATTTACTAGTATTGACAGGAAAATGATTAAAAGATTTCTGTAATTCCTGCCGGTCATAATTATTTTGTGAATTATATCATTTACATTAGGGGACACGTTTTTTGTAACACCTCTAGGCCAATCTAACTCTCAAGCATTAATTATTGCATTGTTAATTTTTTTTAAAATAAAGGAGTAAAGCACTTTTATTTTATGTAAACAGAAAAACTGTCGATACCATGAGCCCTTTTAGGTTTTTGTTACATTGTGACACTATATACTTTTTTTTATAAAGCACTTAAAAAAATTGTATAGCAATTACAGTGATTTAAGACAAAAATAAAGATAAACGCTGCCAGAAGCCCTATTAATTATGGCATAACAATACATTTTATATTTGGCTGCAAATTTGAAATAATTATTTTCAGGATTAAAAGAACTGACAACATAGCTAAAACCACGTCTTCTTATTTGCCATTTGGGGAGAAGAAAAGTTTATATTTTTAAAACACAATCTGGAAATAAATTAATGTAATGTGTGTTAAGCAGTCAAATCACATTAAATCAAAACAAAACATTCATACGGCTTAACTTGCAATATTTTAATTCTCAGGAGCCTGAGAACTGGCACTTGCTGACCAGACTGATAAGCAAAAAATAGATGATATCTTCCTATGTATGCCACACTCTTTGACTAATTGTTAAATAAGCAGAGTGCTGTTGTACTGAAGAGATGTGCAGTCATAAGTCAATACTCCATTCATCAAACTAATCAGAAAAGTGATGGATCAACAGAACAAGCGTTTGTGAAACCAGATGGACTGAAAGATAAGGAAATCACCTGATGTAAAACATTAACAGCCTTCTTGGTCATGCTTTTATTTTTCCTTTTGTGATACACAAACAGCTAAAATGACTAAACCCAGAAATGTTGGAACCAAAGCCTGAAATTCTTAAGCAACATATTTAATTGAACTTTTTAAAAAGAAAAAATCTAATAAAATTTAAGGATTTTAAAAACATAGATCCCCAAAACATGAATAGAGTAATACAACTCAATAAGTGAAATTTTAATGAAAAGCCAGTCTAGCAATCATTAGAACATTTGTAACGCTATGAGCTTTTTGCTGTTAAAACATAATTGGATTCATTTGTTCTTGACATTCTGTCTTTATACTTAAATATTTGAAAGCTTTTCAGCTTAATGTGAACTGAGTACATAAACCAAACTGACATGTTTAGCCTGTTTAATAACAGAATGTAACCACAAGATCATAATTTATCATCTTCTGTTGCTTACATACAGTCACTTGACAGTGACCTAAACGGTAAAAACTTCAAGTTGTTAAAACGGAGTTTGGTTCACTTATATTGATTTGATCTATTAAGGGTTTATATGTACATATGGCAATACCTGCTGCGTCTGTATAATGCACAAAAGTGCTGCATTTAACTCTTTGGAACTTACAATCTCTAGTGTCTCCTATAATTTTTATTTTTAATTTAAATTGTCTTTGAATATTTGTATTCATGAAGTTTAGTGGGCTGTGTGGCTGAAGATCTCTGTTGTAAAGACACCATGCGCATTATGAGCAGCTGCAATGTGAATTTTGCTCTATGTGAATAATGACCAAAGCCCTGACATGAAGAAAACTTGGTGATGCAGGCTTTCTAGGAGTTCTCCAAAGTAGAGATTGCTTTGTTTGATGGTGTTTGTGTGTGTTTTGTAGTCTGGCCTATTTACTATTAGGCAGTGAAACAAGACCACTAAGTACATTTCAGTTAAGTGTGATTGCTGCCCATAAGTTGAAACAACCATTTATTTACCATAACACTCAGCTGATGCCTCTTAACAGCACTAGTCCTATAGTTCAAGCTTTGACACAATGAAGGAACAACTTTTTACACTATGAATTTAAATCAGTGCCATTCTAAAATTAAACAGATATAACTAAACAAGTCCAGTCATTTACAATTTAGTCAAGTGCAATGCAACTTTGTTGTATAGCCTGTTTCCTTAGTAATTTCAGTGAGGGAGTGAATGTAAGTAGAGGCAAACGAGAAACAATGTTAACAAGTTAGGACCTCAATCCAGAAGGATTCAGTGTGACTTAACTTTTATTGATGCCAATGGGAACTGAAACAATGATTGCTTACTAGACTGGTCCTTAAGAGAGCAATCTAATTTCCTGCATAATGTAAAATGAAATATGCTGATGTGTAAAAATTTAGGTCTGAATTACACAGTTGCTGGATCTGATTATGAAAAAACACTTGAAAGGCATGGGTTTTTTAGAAGAAACCCTCATGTTTATAAATTCATGGGAGGAACATCAGGATACTATAGTATATGTAATACACATAGATTTTGCAATTTATTTTCATTTTTCAACATTAAGGGTCTTCTAAAATAACTTACGCCACATGTAAGAATTACTTTTATGTTTAAATTAAAAACTGGAAATCTTCTATGTCTTTGCCATATGGACCTACATTGAGAGAGAGATTTTCAAAGGCATTTAGGTGCTTAACTCCCAATGGCTTGCACCTAACTGCCATTGTGCCTGGAAAATCTCCTTCTGAAATGATGAAAGTGCCTGAATTGTGTAAAAAGGATAAAGAAAGAGAATACTGCAAATAAATTAATGAGATTTATAGGTGGGAAAATTGCTTCAGAGGTAAATTTAATTAATGTGTCTGACATATCATGCATGGTTATATCAATTTTGATTGCATTAATGGCATAATCTTTACATATAAAAGGTCTCTTTTTATTTTTCAGCTAAAACAGCATAAATGGGCTTCCTATTAATATCAAGCATGCAGGTCATCTTTTATATTTTTTCTTGAGTACAGTGACTCTCCATTTCCTGTGTATTGTAATGTTCCTTTAACACTACTCTAGGTTACCGAGGAGATTATCTTGAAAACAATTTCACTTTTCCATATGATTATTTTGCAGGGTGGTTTTCTGGTTAGGGAGCTAGCCTAGGACTCTGAGATCTGGTTCAGCCCTCCTGCCCACCATAGAATTCTTGCAAATTGGCATTGGCAAATCTCTCTGCGCCTGAGTTCCCCATCTATAAAATGGGAATAATAATACTTCCCCACTGATTGGGGGTGCATAAACGGATGTCAGCATGTGACCCTCTGGACAGATGCCTCCTGATGATTGTCTTGGAGAATTGCTTAAGTCACTTCCCCCCCTCCCACCCATCTGGTGGTCTGCTCCATTTTTTATGAATTCTAGTCCAGACCTCAGCCCTGCTCTGTGTAGTTTTTCTTCTGGCTTGTGGGCTTTCAGTTTCCCCCTTCCTCCCAACTTCTGGGGTACAGTCTACTCCCAGCTGGCCCATTCTGCATCAGTGGCTGCCAGTCTAATCACTGAACACTGGCGTTCTGAGGGAGGCGGGCAGAACCCAGGCCCACCCACCTCTCTATGCCCTGGCTCAGGGATCCTATTTGCCTTAACTGGATGCTGCCTCAACCCCCACCTCAGTTCCACACACAGTTCAGTAAGCCCGCTGGGCTTTGTTCACACCTCCCCCAGATATTCTTCATCCTTGTATCAGGCTCTGGCCTATAACTAAGCCCGGCAGTCCCCACAGAGCTGTCCCTGGTCCTGCCTCCTAACCCAACTTGATAGCACATCCTTCAGCCCCACAAACCCGAGGAAAACTACCCAGAGCAGGGGCTGCAGTCTTCCTCTTATATAGACTCCTGAGCCCTGATTGACCCTGCAGCCTCCTGCCCCATTGGCTGTTTCCTTCTGCTGGGTTTTTAATCCCTTTCCTGCCAGTGGGGAACCTACCTCGCCACAGTGTGATGCAAGGATAAATCCATTAAAAATTGACCAGAGTCAACAGTAATGGGGCCCATAAGAGTACCTTAGATAGACTGTAAAGAGACCATCGGCTTTCTTAGATAGTATCGAGGAAATTTTCACTTTGCTATGAAATCTACAATTTTCTGGGCACTAATGTACATTATGGCCAGCGTTTTCAACTTGCATGCTTAAACTTAGCCACTTAAATCCATATTTAGTGGGACATTTTCAAAGGCACAAACAGCAATTAATCGCCAAAATCCTCTTTGTTATTGGCAGGTAAGTGTTTGCCTGCTCATTGTGCCTCTGAAAATGTCCTCTTTAGGCAAGTAAATAAATGGCCTGATTTCCAGAGATGTTGAACACCCACAACTTCCATTCTCTGACGGGAAATACAGGTGTTCAGCCTCCGGCCAATCAGCCCATTAATTTAGGTGTCTGTCTCACTCTAGTCACCCAGGTTTGAAAATGTTGACCTGTGTTTGAAAGCATTCTTCATCATAGCTTGTGCTGTTCGTTTACATAATCACTAAAAATAGGATTTTTAAAAAATCTTATACTTAAAATGCAGTCAAATCTCACCTTGCTGTAGGTTTGAGGCCACATATATTAGGGTTTTTATAAATCGGAGCTGTGCATATAACACAACTGCAGAAGAAGATGCACATGTACAAATCATTTGAAAACAGTTGCCCTAAGGGTGCACAAGTTTCTAGAGTTATCTTATGATAAACAGGGCAAGGCGTGTAGCATTTGACAAAGGAGGTTCATGAACATCCCCCTGAACGATTAGTAGAGCGGGACAATTACCTGCCATGTCTTACAGACAGCCCTCCTGTTAACACACCCCAGAATGATACTAACCTTTTTTTTTTTAGCTGCATCACGTTGTTGACTCATAGTCAACTTGTGATCCTATATCCTTTACAACGGTACTACCACCTAACTGGTTGTTCCCCATTTTGTAGTTGTGCATTTGATGTTTCCTTCCTAAATGAAGTACTTTGTATTTATTTGAATTGAATGTCATCTAATTGAATTTAGACCAATTCTCCAATTTGTCAAAGTTGTTTTGAATTCTAATCCTGGCCTCCAGACTACTTGCAGTCCACTTGGTGGTGTTGGATAATGAAGTGGAGTGTAAGCTTACAAAATTTGCAAAGTCATTAATGAAAATAGTACCAGACCTAAGAGTGATCCCTGCAGTACCCCACTAGATACACCTTTCCAGTTTGACAGCAAACCATTGATAACTACTCTTTGAGTACAGTCTTTCAACCACTTGTGCACCCATTTTATAGTAATTTCACCCTGACCACTTTTCCTTAGTTTTCTTATGAGAATGTCATGGGGACTGTGTCAAAAGCCTTACTGAATGACTAAAATGGAAACATTTTGATAAAGATTAGGATTAAATCTCTTTACTGCTAGAATTTGTCACAAAAAATGGCAGGAAAATAAATATTGTTTGGAGGATAAACATAGCACGACATTCTCTACACCAGTGGTTTTCAAACTTCTTTTTCAGGACCCAGTTGAAAATAATCATTTATGCCTGCGACCCAGCAATCGCATCGTTGAGCAACGCATTCTAGTCTTTTGGCAGTGGAAGCAGGGGGGTGCCATGACCCAATGCCTAAGGGTCTGTGACCCAGTACTGGGTCCCGACCCTAAGTTTGAAAACCTTCGCTCTGCACAGATAAAACAATTGTTCAACGGCATGTGTTTAACTGAGTTACGATAGATTGGTTTGCCCCATCCATACCAGCTTGCCTACGCTATGTAAGAACTGGGCTCAACCACAAATGAGATTAACCATTGATAAACTAAATTGTTATGTAGATGTAGTTAAGATCAAAGGATTTCTATTCCTCAGTAGAATTGTATCCCATTCTATATAGGGCTTTATAACATACTTATTACGTTAGTATCTGAGCACCTAATAATATAACAGACTATATGCGTGACCTGACAAACACAACCTGAATATGAACCAATGTTTTATGTGGCTTACTTTGGAACAGATTCTTTTACCTCCATACAATTCCATTTAAGTCCTTTGGGATGCCTGGGAGTTAGAGGATTGAATTTGTCTGTTTATTACAATGCAAGAAGTCTACTGTAAAGACATATGTGGCTTTCTCTGGAAGGAAATCTTATTCTCTATGGAATACTAGTTAAACAAAACTATAGCAACACCTGCCTCTTTGCAGCGCTACTTGCTCCTGTCAGCATGGGTTAGTGAAAGAGTCAGGCTCATGGTAATTAAACTTGAGTCTTTCTTGTGGCAGCAGGTATTGGTGAGGTTATAGAGGAATCCATTGTGACCCAAGTACAGTGTTAACAAAGTCGCAGCTGCTCCTCTACCTTGTACAAATATTTGGCAAAGGAATTCTGTTATTTACAAACTCCAAGTATTTCATTATTATTAACCAACCAGTGAAAGAGAAAAAATAAATAACTGACAGAAGTACTTAGCATTAAGTCTGTAGAGTTTAGCATTAGACAGGACAGAGACTGGAGTTCATCATTTTCTAATCCCATGGCTTTCATCAGCTTGTTGTTTATTAAAACTCATGGCTGCTAAAGTATAGCAGGGGGATGTAAGGGGCACACAATTTTGTGAAAGTCTTTTAAAGTGTATTCTCCAGTGTTTTAAACTATACAGTTATTTTTGTGGTTGTTAATACTTTGTACATTTCTCAAAGAGGTGGGCCAATCTTTTTGAAAGATGGATTTAAGTGTTTGTGAATGTTGCAGAGTAATATTTTATGGGAAGCCATATCTGAACCTAAATTTAAATTCAGATTAAAATAAAATTATTTGTATTTGAGAGATATATATGTAGCTTTTACAGGTGTTAAATCCTACTTTTCTTTCATTCATTTTTTCTTAGAAGTTTGCAGCATGGTTTTTATTTTAAACCACCATTGTTAAAACTTATTTCTTTCTGAAACAATTCCTTTTGGACTAACATTTTTCATATGAGGTCTCAACCCAAAGGTGAAGTTTTTGAGGTGATGTTTGAATGAATAGAGTTCAGCTATATTTTTGTTAGAGTCGGGTGGAGGATTAATCTGTTTCCTGTTCTGACCAGTGTTTTTCATTCAAATAACTCATAAGGGTGGATTTTTAAAAGTTAAACAACATTAATGTGACCTCCTTGCACGGCCACACCACAGGGTACTGCTCATCTGTCCAGGAGATGGTGCTTTCTCAGGGGCTGGCTTGAGATTTTGGGATGATTTCCCATGGGAACCAAGGACCACAAATGTCACTACCTTCCATGATAAGTGCAAGACACATTTGTTTGTCCTTGCCTTCATAAACATATAACAATGTGTGTGTGTAAGAGCATGCGTCACAGATGATAGAAAGTTCTGAGCATCTTATGGAGCTACTGGGAATTGCAGCAAATGCAAGAATATAGGGTAGAAATGGCAATAAACTAGATCTGTTTCAGTCACCCAGATTGGAACCATCTAAAGAGAACTGCCTCTGGACCATCAAGGGCAGCCACAAAGACTGTTGCTAGAATTACCTGAGGAGGGACATCAGGGTGCCTGCAGGAGCTATTATAATTGGAAATATCTGGGTTGGATTAGCTTAAAGACATGAAGGAAAGTAGATACACTGGGACCCATTTCTCAAAGGTGCTCTGTACCTCCCTCTTAATTCCCATTGAAGCTGGGAACTGAGGATGCCAAGCGTCCTGTATCACTGGAAAGGTAACTATGAAGAGATGGATGTTGCTTTTCTGCACAGAGCTTGGACTGTGCAATGCAGCTGTCATAACTCCTGCCCCTTGGGCAGTAAGAATAAGCAGCTAATCTAAGGAGCTGCCTGTTCTGGAGTGGATAGGAGATGGGCCAGTAGAGGGACAGACGTTCAGTTGGTTGGAGAGCCTAAATCCTCCTGCAAGTGATTGGGATCTATGTAAGAGCATATGCTCTGTTCTTGCTGGTCGTCTGCTACCCATTTCCTGCAATTATAACAGCAGTCTTGAGCATGCTGGTGCTGCTAGGTCAGGACCTTATTGCCCAGGCTGTCAGAGAGGGAAGAGCCATGCAGCAACAACTATTAGCCAGATGGTCATGCAGGAAAATGGCTTACAACTATGGCAACAATGGATGACAGTGTGACATGGCCACCAGCAGAGTGGAGGTTATTGTACATCACATTGGACTCGTCAGTGCATCTGTGCAACAGCAAGCAGCCACACGCCGGGAAGGGGCATGATGCTGTTAGAAATGGCGGCAGTTTCCACCTTGTGTTCCTATCAACAACATATGTTGTGGTTCCTGATTACTCATGGTTGTGGACATTTTCAGTCACTGTGACCACTGTTTGTAAACTGTGGTGTAGGGCCCATAAGAGCCAGGTGAGTGGGGATACCTTGTTTGTCCTGTCTGACATCCTTTATTGTCCATTGTAACAGTAGATTTAGAAGGACTCAGGGTCCTGATCTGTGTCTAACCTGGTAAATAGAGCAAGATAAATAACAGATTTTTTTTCTTTTGGTTTGCTGAAGTATATAATATATAAATATATCATTTTCAGGTTGATCTGAACAGAAAATGTTCAAGTTTTGGTACATCAAAAATTTTTTTTAAAAAAAGGTTTTAGTCAAATGAAATATTTAGTTCAGCCCTAAGCAAAATATTTTTTTTAGACTTTGAACATTTTTCAACTTTTTTATTTTTTTAAAAATAACTTAAATGACTTTCAGTTTTATTTCAGATTGAAAACTTGAAACATTTTGATATTTGGAATTTTTTTGATCAAAACAATTTTTGGTAATATCACATCATGAGCTCCGTTTAATATCTGTGTCATAGAATCACTATTTTTTGCCAGAATGTTTTTTTTTAAAAAAAACAAAACCAAAAAACTTCACCCAGCTCTACTGTTAGCTTCACTCCAGCCTCAGAGTTGTATCAGCTCCACCTAACTGTTCCTTTTGGCAGGTGTGTGGTGCAGTGCCCTCTCAGGTTGGCCACACCCTTTTCTTACCCAGCTTTGCCTTTTCCACCAGTTGCACAGAGAGACACACAACTGAGCACACGAGGGCTGCAGAGCTGGTTCTGCGACTGTGTGTTGATTGTAGAACAGTGTTTAGTTCACTCCATTTTGTGAGACATATATGGAATCAATGAACATTTGAAGAATCTTGGGCGTGCACAGGTAAAGGCCACCCTATATCAGCATTGAATGGGGCTGTTAATTAGGGAAAAGCATTTTTGTTGCTCACAGAAGCATTTGTTATTAATTGCCTTTGTGTGGACAAGGAACAACCTCTTGAAAAGAATAATTTGACTCATTTTGCTGGGTTGTGTAAAAAAGGAAGACTTAAGTTTTTAATACAGATCCTTTGATACTTGAGGGAAAAGAGACATAGATTGCAATTTTCTCAGGGAAGGACACTGTCTTCAGCTATGTCCTCTTGAATGCTTAAACCTGATCCTGCAAGGACACTTGCACCTTTATGGAGCCCCATTACTTACAGTATCTGAGCCTTAGCTAGTGAATAAATAATAATTGTTTGTTGGGTGCATTAATCTAATTCCTAGTTTTTTTTTCTTTGCCATAAAGGAGAGATGGCAAAGTAAATGTTTGTGACAGAACAAACTGATGTCTCATAGGAGAATATGAATGGGGGAAGCTGTTTTACTGTTCATAATCAATTTTGTGTTTGTCTAATTTGAAGAGACACTCAATAATAATGGCAAAACAACTAATCAGGAAAAAAAGAGGAAACTGGTCTTACTGCTGAAAAGTAGCTCCTAATGAGAAAAAAAATGGTAATAGTGCAATCGAGTTGTGGAAAATTGAAAAAAGCTTTTGTGTAGAATCATGTGCTTTTGAAAAGGACACATGCTTTAAATGATTATTTGTATATCCTGATAGAACAGGGTAAACTGAGACATCCAAACACTGGAGACATCAAATAATTTGGCCGTGGAAATTATTTATTTTGAAGGACTAGGTGGCGTTCAGTGGCTTATACCAGTGTTTTTCAACCTTTAGTGGACCGGGGAACACCTAAAGTTATTAATAACTTGATATGGAACACCTGATGAAAACTTCCCTGAAAAGTTGGTATATACCAACTGTAATGTTTGTAATATCTGTGTACTATGCATTCCTGCAAAAATGATTCCAGAAATTGAATTAAATACAATTTTAAGAAATATAATGTGCACTTATTTCTAAAAAAAAAAGATACATGAATATTCACACTGTCAAGTTTTAATGGGAATTTTGGGCCTGCAAGTTTGTACAAAGTCCATCTATTCTTGGAGTAAGGTTCGTTAAGAAAGTCTTACCAGGGAAGTTATGGCCAAGTGATTTTGATGCCGGTCGTAACAGCGGTAGGAAACTTAAAATGCCCCAGCCACAGCAAAGGAATAAGGCGGCGGTCGAGATGCCAACATGTGTGCCCGGAAGCTTTTCTGCAGCTAGGGCATTTTATATCTCCCAAGCACGCCTCAGCTTGCTGCATTATTCCTTATCCCCTCCCCACTCAAGCTTCCCCCCCTCCCCTCCCCCCGGTAGGGAGGGGTCGGGCGTTGGTCACAGAACACCTGCATTATGTCTGCAGAGTACCATTGTTCCTCGGGACACCAGTCGAATTGTGAATTAGTACTTTCAGTTCACTTCATTGTTAATGTGTATCCACATCACCCATGCAAAACATTGTCATTGTTGCCATGCAAATAAATCAAGGTTTGAATGGGAATGATAAATTAACCATTAATCCCCTGAAACCAGGGTTGAGGACATAGTTGGGATGGCATGGGAGAAGCTTTCACTGCAGGAATGGATAAACAGAGGCCTTCAGTTTCCTTTGCTGTTAGTCTGACTCCTTCTACAAGTAATAAATCAAGCATGGTCAAACTGCAGCTCGCGTGCCACATGTGGCTCTTTTATAGTTGAAGTGCAGTTTGCAAAGCCCTCATGCCCCCCTCCATTCTCCACCTACCAGACTGAGGCAGAGGGTAGCATGGGCCTTCTGCCTTGCAAGGAGGGAGATGTACTTTAATACTGCAGAGGCAGGCGGTAGCCCCAACCTCGGGTGCCCTTTCTCCCTGCTGGGCTGAAGCCCTGAGTCCTAGCACTGTTCCATTATGGCTAAAGCCTCAAGACTTCCCAAAGGACAAAAGGTCCTAGTCCCACCACCCTGCTGCAGAGCAGAAGCCCCGAGCTCCCTCCATCCTCATTCTGGTCAGTGAAGAATGGGGGCTCTGGGAAATGCTTCAAGGCCGTGCATGTCTGCTGACAGTAAGGGAATGAACAGAATAGATAATCCTCAAGTGATCCATTTCATTGTTGCCCATTCCCAGCTTGGCCATCCTATAAATCAGTGTTTGAAAAGTGTACCTCAGTGAATGCTTGCAATAGCCTCCCTGGCGGATTAGTTCTAAACTCTAAGAAAGTAACAGTGTGACCAGAAGGTCTTTTACTAGACTTTTCATGGAAGGGATCTGGTTCCCATGAGTGATCAAAGTTTTTGTTGGTGCTCAAATGACATTTCTTAGGGTGCAGACAGGTGTCTGGATGGCTTGTAGAAGAAGGCTGACACTCTCAGGCTGTTAGCCATTAGGAAATGCTACACATAACCTCTTAGAATCTTTTGGCATCTGTTTCACATACCATATATGCCAGTCTTTGAGAGTTTCCCTTAAGGTTTCATTCTGCAGCTGCTTACCCTTGGAATCTCCTCTGAGCCCTTGCCCTCCTTTCTCAGCTCTTTCCTGTCATTGCTTCCATGTGGAACATATTGCCCAAAAAGGTGGTGTAAACAAAGGAGAGCCTCAGAGGAGGTCAGATATGCTAATTAGCTCCATCCATCCTCCTACTGATCCATTCTCCCACATTTGTGATTTTTTTCTGAGGCCTCAAAAATCTGGTGTCTCTCTTCTTGTGAAAAAGAAAAGCACTTGGTAAAATTAAAAAAATATTGTAAAAAATACAGATTTTATTACATGAAACACAAAGCAGGGTGATTGACTAATAAACATGGTTATTCTTCAAATAAAAATGCACAAGCTATCCAAAACAGAAAACTTTTTTGAGATACCACCTGTTCTCCCCTTTCTTCAACACCCACTGACAGCTGATTCCATTCATTAACATCCTCCTTCTCCAGTGACCCCATCCATTACCCATTGCCTCTAGGAATCTAAACAGCTCTCTAGCTTCTTATAGTTTGCTGATTATTTTCTCATTCTTTCATGGGATGGGCTACACTAATCATTTGTCAGGAGACCAGATTATAAAGCCTTGTGATTCTGTTTTGCAAGACCGGGATTAACTAACATGTCCGCAAAACAAAAAGGGGGAGATTCTGACCTTCCCGTTATAAGAGGCATAAAATAGAACTTGCAGCCTGGACATAAGGGAGGAGTAGTAAATGAATGCAAGCTGTTTTGTGTACCCATTCAATCTTGGGCTGTTCTGGGGCTCCTGATGTGATTTAGACAGCCATGAGGGCCTGTATGAGGGTGTGTTTTTACCCAGGTGTTTTCCTTAATGGCCCTGTCTCTTACCCAGCTAGCCCTGTCTCTTACCCAGGTGTTTTCCTTAATGGTCCTTCTTTCCACATGCAAACTCTCTCATCCAAGTGTGAGGGGGTGGGGAGGGTGTGTGCATTCAACCCATCTAGCTGGCAAGGCTGGGGCTGTAGTCTAGAGCCCAGGTTCTATTTTCATCTAAGCTGGTAAGATGCCCACTTTGCAGTGAGGACACAGGCTAAGTCAGTGGACTGTTCATGGCCCTCCAAGGCCATCTCACATTTCCCCCACAATTCACTGGAAAAGAATTGTAGGGTGGTTCAGTTTGCTGCAGCAGAAAGAGCCATGGGATATTTCCCACAGAAGTCCTAATGATGCATTTAGGAGCATAGCAAAGTGGGAGGAGTGTGGCTGCTCACCCTAAGACTACTACGCTAACACCGCTGCTCAGACCTGGGTGCCAGTCACCCAGGCTAACTCCGCAGTGAAGACATACCCTAAATCACGACAGCCTCTTTGAATCTTTCTTCCCATTCCTAGCCAAACCTGGTACCAGCCCTTCTCCTGTGATGGGAGTCCTCAGAAGTCACCCTTATGGCTTTCTCATTCAATACCTTTGCTGAGAGACTTCTCCCCAGCAGAAAAGAAGGATGCTCTTTACACTGCTCTGGATCTTTTACTGAGGAAGACTACCCTATTACGCTTCCATTTAAACTTCCCTTTCTATTTAGTTAGTTTTTAATTCCCAGATTGAAATTAGATCCAAACATTTCTATATTAATAAAATCCTTCCAATATGTTGTACATGATGTTATTCAGTGACATGGTTCAAAATAAGAAAAATAATCTGCAGCAATTAGAATGAGGGTATTTTTTTGTTATTGTTTTCCTAAAATAAAATGAAATCTGCTTTCCCCACACATGCACAATCCTTCCTGATGTACTTCCGTGCTCGAGAGAGGAGGCTAGTCACCAGTTTTTCTGCCTGTTGCCTGAAAAGCATAAACAAAAATTCTGGTATTGATGATGTTCATTACAAGGATCATGTGGAATGGCCAAGACAAGTAGAAATCTGTAGAAGCATAAATGGTATATACTGTATTTCCTCTTCTGAATAAAACATTTTTATTGTGCTTCTTATTTTGTCTCAGTACTTCATATCCTCTTCTCCAGTTGCACTCAATTACAGCATGAAAAAAACCTCTCTCTGTAGAACCAAAAGCAATGGGGAAATGATTTTACATTGTGAGGTACTTCAAGTGTGACACATTCAGAATTAGTTACTGAGTGAGCAGACTGAGAAGAGCTAGCACAAGCACCTTTTAAACTGATAGAAAATGTCTGAGATTCTGTGCACGGGATACTGATTTTTGTTTGCCAGCACTATTCTTGCATTTGCAACTGAATGATTATTATGACTAAGAAAACACCCGCTCCCACAATGTATTCCATGCTTGCTGCTTGTTGGTTTAGATTAGTAAAAGGAAAGACAATAACAAAAGTAATTGCACATGACACCTAATGAGAAATTAGTTCCATAGTCTATTTTAACACTACATGGGGGCAAAAAGGAAAAGCAGGAAGACATATTTGGGGCCATGGTGAGTTTATGTTTAAGAATAAAAAAGAAAGGTTTCCTAGCAGTAGTTTTCAGTTCATTTCAGTGACCATTATGTGTACACAGAGAAAAATTGTGATCTTTATACTGATTTAAAATCTTCTCCATCAGCTTTATAGTAAAACCAAAATACAGGACACTGGAATTAGCATAAACAAAGTAAATGTGCTACCAGCTTTTATGTTGTATATTTCATTCCCCCTCCCCCCCATTGTTTATTCGTGGTCTCTCCCCTTACATCTCACTTGCCTTATATATTTTTTTTTCTCTCTGCTGTACTTAACTTTTGTTTCTGTCTCTCTGATTCTGTGTTCTGGCCTTGATAAAGGTAGGGCACCATGAGGGAAGCTGTAACTTGCTCCAGCTGAGTATGGTCTCCTATGGACTCAGGATAGATAGGAGTGCATTGTTTTATGGCCATTCCCCTGGCACACCTTCCGTGTTAGAGACTGTGGGAAGGAAAGTGTAGGAGTGGGTTGTGCTGGTTTTACATCTGCTGGGGATTCCCCACATTGGGAGCATCAGCAGGTTAGTTACAGAAAGTTTCTGATGCTTTTGAGTCTCCAGGAGATATGTCCTAAAATCTCCTCCCTTTGTCTATCTCCCCATTTATGTTAGTCTGGTGAGCTTCCAATGATTACTTTGTTTCCCTTCTTCTTTCCCTTCAACTGCAATACTCAGGTTCTCTTTCTTTTTTTTCCCTCCATACTTGCTTTGTGCTCTAAAAGTGAGCAGAAATGAGGATCCTCAGAACTCTTGAGTCCTCAGTTTCTTTCCTCCACATGCCCCTCATTCCCTTTAGTTCCAAAAAAGAGAGTCTTTAGAGCTCCACAGGCCACTTTCATGGCAGCTGCATATCCTCGGTGCAGTGGGAGGAGTTGAGTGCACACATCCATCGATTGCTGCATAGACAATCCAAGTGCTTGTGCTGCGTTCAGGTACTGTTGAGAGGCAGCATTTCACTTCGCTACTGCATCTGCCTGTGGCCAGTCTGCATTAACAGCTCAGGACAGGAGTAAGAGAAGAATGGAGTACTGCTACTTGGTAGTATTCACACAGAGGGTTAGCCACTCGCCTGTTCCTATAAAGCATGTATTGCTTTCCTTAATGACAAAACAGGATACTTGGATTTAATGGCTTATTACTTTAAACAGAGTATTTTCTTCCAGTATGTTACTTATTCATCTTCTGTCAAAGAAAGTTTTAGCTTTCCCGGACCTGATGATGGAACCTCATTATAAACACAGCTTTTGGGCCAGTTTCAAGATTACAAACCATGTGAACTTTATGGAGATTTCACACAGCTCAAATAGGGAGAAAAGTGGTTCTCACCCATAAAGTAGAAAGAGAGAAATGTTGGAGTTCTGAGAATGTCTTCTAGTTCAGAGGCCTCTGATTCTGTGACTATTGGATGATTTGACTTATTGAATATGGATATAGAGGATGATCTGGGGCTTTGCAGAAGAGGAGAAAAAAATCTTAGAAGGAACCAAATATTATAGTGAGCAATGTAGGAACAAGAATTGTGGGAATGTCAGATGCAAATGATTGTGGCTAGGGTTTGAGAGTGACACAGTAAGAACATGATCTTTTCCATCAGGGGAATAAGAGCTTTTTTCCCCCCAAACTCCACCATTCAACTCACAACAGGAGGGAAGAATTAATTAAACTTTTGCTGTAGAAACCAGATTCTTGTAACTGACAAAAGCAATTGTTTGCTGTTGTGAGAAGCTGCATTTATTTTGAAATTGCGACTCTTCTGGGAATTTGTTTCGGCGTGGAGGGGCAGAAATTGCAGCCAGCAACAATCTAGGTGCTTTAGAAGATGAAAATTAGGGGAAGTAAATTTAAATGATAATTACAGGAGGATTTTCAGATAACTTCTGTTAAAAGTCTTTGTTTTGGAAGTCATTGAATTCAGGGAGAATTATAAGTTTTCCCCAAAATAGGAGTGAGAAGTTAAAGCACTTCTGTGATTGATATCATTGCAGTCCTTAATTATTATTATTATATTATTGCAGTATTGGGGTTTTTTTGTTAATTAAGTTTGCACATGTCTCTTCTCTCACTGTGTGAACAGTGGATGGACTTCTTAAGAGAATCAAAAGGATTGATTCTGAAAGATACTTTGTGCCTGTACTTAATCTTGATCCAAATGTGTCAATTCTAGTTTCTATTTGCTTTCCTTAGTGGCTTCTTTCTTTAGTGGTACTTTCTTTTCTGGAATTTCAGTACATCCTGGTGTAAATCCTCTCCATCACCTGTTCTAAATTGTGAGAATGAACTCAAGGTCCAAAACCACTGGTTCAGCATCCACTTTTCTATAGGTTGTGAGACAACTCCAGAAGTTCATATAGTTTATCCTTGGTCATCTTCATTTTTAATTTTATTGGCTTTATCACTGCACAGAAGAGAATATGTGCCATGGCTGAAGTGTAAAACATTGTGCAGAGAAGACGAGAAGAAATGGTTCCCTGCAAAGAGAGTTTACAATCCAAGCAGATCAGATATGACAATGAACAGGGGATGGGATATAAGAAAAGTGAGACGATAGAGTGGTGATGTTTTGCATGTGTCTTATTAGTTCTGCGGTGGTTTTAGTTCATTTCTTAGGGTTTATCTACACAGAGGCCTTGTATACACAAGCACCGTATTCCGCATTAAAAAACATTACTGCGCGTTAACAAGCACACTGTACATACGTTACACGTTATTGCTGCGCACTAAGCGCCTTGTTGCTGCGCATTCCAACAACCACTCCGGCGAGAGTGATAACACCAGTTGCGTCTCATCTGCTGCGCGTTTGTGCTCGTGTGTAAGCTTACTGCACAACGAGCAGACTCAGGAAATGTCCCATCATTCCCTAGTCGTCCTCTCTGGACTTCCCCCCACCCTCTCTATGGCAGTGACGAAACTGTCCCCGCCTACAGAGGGGAGATGTGACGGCATGCACATCCGTGCAGCCCTATGGCATGACCTATATAACTTTTCTGTTCAGTTTTGCAGTATAATTGTGTGATTTGATGCCAATTACGGTATACCATGTTCCTTTGTGAATGCTCAGATGTGAAGCATGATACAGCGTTCAGAATCTCAGAACTCTCTCTAGCACAGTGCCGGAGGTTTACATGACAAAGGGAATGCTAATACCCTCCCTGGCTCAGGTTACAGCGAAGAACAGGACAGTGAGGGGAGTGGCTGTCAGCAGTTGGTTACGAGAAAGACACAGAGAAGCTGCAGACTGACTCCAAGCGCGTACTCAGGGAAAATGGAACGCTGGGATATGTGCCCAGAATTCAGTGCGATAATGCGCATCACAGCGAGGAATCCTGTGACGTAGCAAGGAGCGACGTGTGTACAAGCTGCAGCGCACTAAAATCCACGTGAGTCTTACAGCGCAGTTAAGAAGTTGCGCTCTAATTTGATCGTGTAGAATAAGCCATAGAGTTGTTGCCGATTAACTTCATGTGTAAACTCACTTATTCCAGAGCAAGAGTTCCTTGTTCCTGCTTAGTTTAACTTACCTTCAAAGTGGGCAGTCAGAGCATTCTTATTCTGGAATAAGTTTGGCATGTTTAGCCTAGGAAAATGAAGGCTGAGAAGGGATAGGATTTCTCTCTATAAATACATTAGGGGATAAGTGGCAGGGAGGGAGAAAAGCAATTTAAGCTAAAGGAGAATGTTGGCATAAGAACAAACGGGTATGAGGTGGGTTTCTCTAGGAGAAAAGAAGTACTAATGGGTATTAATAATTTTAGGTTGGAAATTAGAAAACTGTTTCTACCAATCAGAAGACTGAGATTCTGGAACAGCCCTCCAATAGCTCTCTTTAAGATGGAGCTTGATATATTTACAAATGGGATTCTGTGATGGGGTTGCCTCTGCTATCATGGGGCTGCACTCAGTAACACAGGAGGTCCCTTCCACTCCTATATCCTATAGGAGTGTCCAGATGTGGAGTTAATCAGAAACTGTTACTCAACATGTAGACAAATCCTTACGGGGTCAATGTTTCTTTGAGAAGGATGTTGATCTTGTAGACCTATTGGAAAGAAGCAAGAGGAGGAATTGGTGCGGTGTGCTCATAATTTTCTAGCTCATTGTGTCACACAACAAAGGGTTTTTAACTCTACACTAGAAAACAGACAGGTGGGAATGGTCCTTGGGAGAAAGGAATCTAAGGAATTAGGAGGGAGGAAGTGGGGAATGGAAGTCCTCAGAACAGTCAAGCTTGGGGGGAAACAGTGTGGCAGGTTTCTGTTGTGTTAGCTGAGTTCCAAATAAAGCCAACTCATTGGAGGGTTTGAGTTTGGAATTGGAGTCCTTGTGCACTACTGAGGACAGAGAGGTCCATCTACATGGAAGAAGGTGGTACCGTGCAAGAGTGAATAAATGACACACTTCCAAAAAAAAAAAAAAACCCAGCAAATTGAACTTACCTTTAGAGTTACTGCAACTGCATATCATTCAGAGTCTTGCTTTCTCTTCTGCTTTACCACACAAGTTGAAATAAATGTATTTGATATTGCACGCAGCTTTTCTTAACATTTTATTAACTATATAGACCTTGGGAATTTTCTTCTTGCTACAAATATTTTGAAGATTTTTTTCCATCTATTATATGTTCATGTTGTTAGCTCTACTTGGGTTCTGATTACAACTCTTGTAGTTATTATAAATAAGGAATAGTGAAAAATGATGAGTTTTCGTGTGTCGGGGGAATAAAAATATTAGCCTCTTTGGAGTTGTTTCTGTGTAAAAATGTCATGACAGTACTGTTCCATGAAGTAACTTGGAAATTAATTCATATCCCCATGGCAACACTTGACCTATTTCATATTGTCAATTAGAAATAAACCAGAACATTTATTTCACCATGTCATGTTATTTAAACGTGTTTATATTTAAAAGGCTAAACTTCAGGGTTTATTTCATGGGACATCATGTCTTAATATTTTGGTTTTCAGTGTATTTGTTATATGAAAAATTAATGGTGATTTGAAATGTTTTTAAATTACCTAGTGAATAGATTTTTTTTCCCACAATGTTACCCTCATTTTAAAACTATAACTAAGACTTTTCTGTGTTCCACAGTATTTTGGAAGTTTGCTTGTGATATTCTGTGTTGAACTGGCCTGCGGGGTTTGGACCTATGAGCAGGAAATAACGGTGAGTCAGAAAAGGGAGATGCATTATTAAATAGAAAGAAACAACGATTTTCATTAGTTAGATATTCTCCAACTGCTGTAGTGTGCATCTTTGGCTTTGGCTTTCTGTCAGCCTAGAATTAACTTTAGGTTTTTCGTTTTTGTTAAAGAGGGGATTCTGAGAAAACAGCTCTTTCTAAAAGGATCCAGTTGGAAATTTCCTCCCTTTGAGGATCAGATCCTGAGGTCCTGTTTCATTTATTTCTTAGGCAAGTTCCAAGAGAAGGAAAATGGGAGTTTTGACTCAGCAAGGACTGCAGGCTTAGGTTCTGTGCTTTGAGAGGATGAATTTGGGAGGGGGTTGGTCCTTGACACTTCCATATTGGCTAAGTCTTGCTGTGCTGTATTGTAAACAGACAGTGCATTCATTCCATAAATGACTTACTGCTTGCTGAGGTCGTTAGTAATGTCTCCTCAAACTATAAATGCCTGTGTTTTATGTGAAACATGTCTCAGCTATAAAAGAGGTTTCTGTAAACTTCTGAGCAGGTTTTATCTGCAACTAGTATTTATAACTGCACCAGTCTTTTAATTTTCCAAATGGAGATTTGTAACCATTGTGAAGGAAAATGGTTAAGTACTGAACAGTAAACAAACTATCATGTTATCCTGCTTGCTCCTATATCTTCTTGTCTCCATTTTCAGTTTGGTACCTATTTATGAGCAGAGTGACAAATATTTCCTCCAACCTGCCAAGATATGCCCATGACACTGGTCTTTTCAACAGCAGCCAGTATGTAGCAATTATACTGCAGTAAAAAGGCAGGGAGCTCATTTGGTATTTGTATAGTACTGGGACCAAAGGAATTTTGGCAGATCTGTACTGTGAAATTATGTGGAAGCATTTTGGATCAGAACTCATTCCTATGCTATACAGATTCCAGAGTGGTGTTATGCTCCTAATATAACAACATTTAAAGAGATCACTTTGCTTAAATGTCAAGTTGCATTGATATGATACATTTTTAAATTGGGAAGGTAGATTATAGGTATGACTCATCCCCTGGGCACAGTCACTATCCTCAGGGGCTCTGCCAGTGGTGACAGTTATAACTAACATCCAGAACTCTTCAGGAGTCTTACGAGTAGAAACTGCCTGCAAGAGAAATTGCAGTCCTTCAGGTTTAGCTGCTACACCTCCCCATACAACCAAACCAATACATCTTTCAGGATACACTAGACAGGCCCACCTCCTGCTAGTTCACGGGTTGTCAGCACTTTGGATCATTGTGACCTCATCCTCCCAGGCAGATAAACTACCACTGTGACCCATAACCTTGGCGTACACTAGCAGAAACCAGGATTGCCTGGGGCTGGAGCTAGCATACCTTCCCCATACCTACCTTATGTTATGGCATCACTGACTTAAAAAACAAAAGATGTGATAGACCCATCAGTCTCTAAGGAATTTTGTCCATCTGCCTTGTCCTCTTCCCTAATCAGGCCAGAACCAGTCCAAAGATTCTTCTCCTCCAGCCCTGCAGTTTTTTCCACATTTGTCATTGAAATTCAATAATGTGGACTGTTAGCATATAAATAAATAGAATAAAATATCTATTTCAAGTGTTGAATGTTGGAACTGGGTAAAGGGAAGATTACAACAGGTCATACTGAAAGGTGAACTGTCAGGCTGGAGGAGGTTACTAATGGAGTTCCTCAGGAGTTAGTCTTGGGACCTATCTTATTTAACATTTTTATTACTGTGCTTGGCACAAAAAGTGGGAGTATGCTAATAAAATTTGCAGATGAAATGTTGACAGTAATTGCCAATACGAAGGAGGACCAGAGTATCATACAAGAAGTTGTGGATGTAAACTTATAAACTGGAGTAGTAGAAATGGGATGAAATTTAATAGTGCCCACTGCAAGGTCATGCATTTAGGGACTAACAAGAATGTTTGCTGCATGCTGGGGAGGTATCAGAGGAGGAGAAGGACTTGGGCATGCTGATTGATCCCAGATTGACTCTGAGCAACCAATGTTATGCGGCTGTGAAAAAAGGCTAATGGAATCCTAGGATGCATCAGATGAGGTATTTTCAGTAGAGACAGGGATGTGTTTGTGCCATTAAACTGATGAGACCTCACCTGGAACACTACGTGCAGTTCTGATCTCTCATGTTTAAGAAAAATGAATTAAAACTGGAACAGGGGCAGAGAAGGGATACTAGGATATTCAGAGGAATGGAAAAAACCTTATGAGAGGAGACTCGGTGAGCTTGGCTTGTTTAGCCTAACCAAAAGAAGGCTGAGGGGAGATATGATTGCTGTCCATAAATACATCAGAGTGATAAATAACAGGAAGAGACAGGAGATATTTAAGATAAGCACCAATGTGGACACAAGAACAAATTGATTAAAAACTGGCCATCAGTAAGGTTAGGCTTGAAATTAAACAAAGGTTTCTAACCTTCAGAGAGAGTAGTTCTGGAACAAGGAAGCAGTGGAGGTAAAAAACCTAACTGACTTCAAGACTAAGCTTAATAAGTTTACGGAGAGGGCTGATGCAGGGGTTCTCAACCTTTTCAGGGTCGTGACACAGGTGTGAGGCTTCCCAGCTGTGCACGACACACCAGACCCTTACCCACAGCTAAGGGTCCCTGCCTGAGCAGGGCGGGCTCTGGTGTAGTGCCAAAACTGTGTTTCGGCAGATTGTGTTACTTTGGTTGGATGGTAACAAAATCTGCCAAAACAATGTATTAGGCACTGAACTGGCACTAGTGCTGCAGAGATCCCTGCAGCCACAGGACTGTCCCCAGCCTAAGGCTGCCACTGCAGGCTTTGCAGGCATTAGGGCTGGGAGCCTCCCAGGACTACAGAGACATCTGAAGCCTTGGGACTGCCCCCAGTCCCAGCGCTGACAGCCTTTCTAACCCCACTTCTGAGCGGGGGAAGGGGAGCTGGCAGGCACTAGGGCTATGTCTACACTTGCACTTTTAAGTCGACTTAGTGTGTCTACACTTAAAATTAAAGTCGACTTAAAGGGGAACTTACAAACTTAAGCAAGCTGCTTAAGTCGACTTAAGCAAAGTGTAGTGTAGATGCAGGGCACATTAAGTCGACTTAAGCCAAGCTTAAGTCGACTTAATTTACCAGTGTAGACGCAGCCTAGGGTTGGGAGCCTTCCAGGGCTGCGACTGTCCCCAATCTGAGTGGCACATTGCCACTGCCAGCTTCCCCTCGACCTGCCAGGACAAGGCAAGCTGGCAGCAGTGGTGCTCTGTCTGGGAGCAGGGTGGTGTGACGCCAATTTTTGGCGACACACCTCCCTGCTCTTCGCAACACACTTTTGTGCCGCGACACAGAGGTTGAGACCCGCTGGGCTGTTGTGATGGGACTGCCTACAATGGCATGTTAGCGATCTGAAACTGCTAGCAGCAAATATCTCTAGTGGCCAGTGATGGGACACTAGATGGGGAGAGCTCTGAATTACTACAGAGAATTCTTTTCCAGGTATCTGTCTGTTGAGTCTTGCCCATGTGTGCAGGGTCTCACTGATCACCTTATTTGGAATTGGGAAGGAATATTCCCTGTGTCAGACTGGCAGAGACCCCTGAGGGATTTTCACCTTCTTCTGGAGCATGGGGCACAGATCACTTGCAGGTTTAAACTTGTGTAAATGATGGATTCCCTGTAACTTGAAGTCTTTAAATCATGATTTGAGAACTTAAATAACTCAGCCAAACGTTATAAGTTTATTACAGGAGTGGATGGTCCCTTCTGACCTTAAAGTCTATGATTCTTGCTCTGTATCTGTCTCTTCCCTTCTGTGCTCTTACCACTTTGTTTCTGTTCCTTCCTGGGTTATTGTTTTGAACTCTGTATTTTTTCCTCTTTCTTTTTATCCTGTCATCATAAGCTCCATTGTTTGTTCCTCTGTCTTCAGTCTTTGTGAGCCTCCTGCTCCTCTTTGCCCTCATCCTATGGCTGCTCACACTGTGGGGTGAGCCAGGAACAGAAGTCTTCCAGGCTGTCCACTCTCAAATCCTGCTACTATCTGTCAGGCTCTGAAACCAAGCCCATTGAAACTGAGCACTTCTGAACGCAAAATGCTCTTCAGAATGGTTCTACAGTACCTACTGATCATTTCCAAGGGCTGACCCATGCAAAGAATGCAGAGTATATAGGCCCTTTGTTTTCCACACTGGCCAGTGCAGAAACTCCCAACAGCTCTTCGGGGGAGCCCTGTTGCCATGTTAGCTTCAGTTTAGCATGAAATGATAGTAGCCCTTGGTGAGTTTCAGAGGATCATTTAGCATTAGGTCTGTGTGTGATGCTGTCAAAAAGCGTCAGTGTAGCATAACCCCTGCACTAGTCCACTTGAGCCCTGTTTGACATATGCCAAATATGTTAATTAATTAACTAAGATTAATATGCGAAAATGCCACTATATAAATAGTTTTGCTTCCAGTTTATGATAGATCTCAGAATGAAAAAACAGTGCAGGTTCTCAGTTTACTTGAACTTCAGTCAAGGCTTGATACTTAGTAGAAAATTAGTAACATATTAATGCAAGCAAAAATTAAACAGCAGACAAGACCACAGTGAACTTTCATGCTTAAAAATCAAACTATAAGCTTGAATTCTAGTTTACCTGCAACATGCATGAAGATGTCACTCAAGGAATGAGGCCAGGCAAATGAGTATCATGAACAGATGGTGATATGTACTACTGAGTAAATTGGTTATTCGGGGTTTATTTAGTAGATACACTCAAATACTTAGTTTGGCCTCTGGAATATCAAAGTGATAAAGGGATAGATTCTAAAATTCCTTCTTAGCTCAGTCGTCGTAAGTGCCTTGTAAGCTGGGGGGTTTTCTTTTTAATTTTCTTCTCTCACTTTTTTGCATTAATTTGTATCTGCTTTTCATTGTCTTCAAAAAAGTTGGACGCCTTGTATTACATACATAACCTTGGACTAGATTCAACTAAAATAAGATAATAAAAAAGTCTAGCAAGCATGATCTGAACTGCAGTGGTATCAAGTGTTATCCAAAGAAAGCAAAGTCCTGATTTCTAATTTAATGTAAAGAAAAATGTGTTGAGCACAAAAGTGAATAATTTTCTTCTAGTGGCCAGCATAAATGTTAGCAGTACGAGCTACATCTCTGGGACATTACTGCTTTTGTACATGACTGTTTCAGCACTCTGCTGCTAAGATACATTTTTAATATGGACATTTGCAAACCTCTTGAGATGATAGCCTTTGGAAACAAAAAATAATGGTTAATAGAATCCCCCGTGTGTCAAAGGCATTGCTGCATTTCTGAGACTTCATTTGATTTGTGAGATGACAGGTGAAGACAAGCTAGTTTTCTAATAGGTAGATGTTGCAATTTTACCTAATCCAAATATAACATCAATGTTATTAAATAAAATGCTTTTTTTTTTTTTTTTTTTTTTTGGACTGAGGTCATTCAGGCAGTGACAGTCTCTTGTTCTATGTTTGTATAGCACCAAGGACTATGAGGCCCTCCTGTGGGAGCTACTATGATATACTTAATAAATAATAATTAATTTAGACCATGTAAAATTTCACTGAACTCTGTTACTGGAAACATTAATTGCAAAAAGTTAACTAAGTCCTAGCAGTTAGCTTTAATAGCTTTAGATTAGCTAGATAATTTTTTCACCAAATATGTGAAACCAAAGCTGACTTTGAGACTGTAAATTGTTTAAATACAACTATTAAATCTAATATGAGCAAACTAAAATAAAATGAATAGTACATGTATCTGTAGGACTACATTAAAGTACTCAACTCCTTTATTAGCTTGGTGCACAATAAAAGTGTTTCAGCAGAAACAGAAGTCAGTTTCTAATCTTAACTCTGACTACTTTTATGCCAAACACAACAACCCTTGCTTACTTTGTTATTCTCACAATTTAGCTGGGCTCTGGGTCTGAGACAAAAGAGAAAGCAAGACTCTAGTTTTTTAAAAATAGGTTTTTTGGGTTTTTTTTTTTAAAAAAGCTTTTCCAATAACTTTGAAAAGAAAACATTTCCCAGGCCATTACTGTGTGTACAAAAAAGTCTTTCTGAACAAAATTTACTTCCATATATAAAATTAATCTTTAATGTTCTTGAAGTAAGATGCACTCAAACTTCTACACCCTGGGCTTGATTCAAAACCCTTTGAAGTCAGTGAAATAAGAACAGCAGAATGGCCATGTTAAGTCAGAACAATGGTCCATCTAGCTTGGTATATTCTCTTCTGAAAATGACCAGTGCTGGATACTTCAAAGGAAATGAACAGAATATGGCAGTGTATCAAGTGGTCCACTGCCTGTCATCTAGTCCCAATGTCTGGCAGTCAGAGGACTGGGGTCACCCAGAGCATAAGCTTTACAAGCCGTACATCTTTGACCATCTTGGCTAATAGTCATTTATGGACTTGTCCTCCATGAACTTAAGCCATTCTTTTATGAACTCCCTTATACTTTTGTCTTTTCTTCCTTATGTTTGCTTTAAATCTGCTGCCTATTGATTTCATTGGGCTTCACTGGGCTTTTGTCAGATACAAGTTGATAATCATTTAATTGAAATTTATACATAATGCTTGGAAAATGATCTAAAATGTATTGTTTTTATTTATTGCTATACAGATCCCCTATTGTTATATTTTTTTTTAAACAAGGAAATGACACAAACAGTATTTTTCTTACTATTTTTAATACAAATATAGCTGTGTATGTGTTAATTAGAAATATTTATTTTCCTTTTTTATTGAGATAACACATCCAACGTAACTTATATTTAGGACTTAAGGGCAAAAATCTTGTTTCTATTGACAGAAGATAATTGGTTTATCAGACAATTCTCAGTCTCTCTAGTTATTTGAAACATTTTGTATCTACTTTCCAGGTCCCAGTACAATGGTCAGATATGATCACTTTAAAAGCCAGGATGACCAACTATGGCTTACCTAGGTACCAGTGGCTTACTCATGCTTGGAATTTCTTTCAGAGGGAGGTAAGAAGACAAACATTTCATGAAATGAAACTGTACATATGCATAAATTGCAATTTATCTATTTAATGGGAAAAGGTTTAGTAGTAAATAAAAAGGTGACACCTTTTTTTGAAAGCTAACTGAGATTTCTGCAAGCTCACTGAGGTTTTGGTGCTATCCTAGGCCATGTCTACACTTGTTAATTTAAGTCGACTTAGCTAAGCTAGGTCGACTTGTAGGGGCTAGGTGGACCTGGGACAGGTCCATGGTGGTAGGGGGGGCACCCCTTGCCAAGTGCCAGGGGGCTCAGCCTTTGCCCCATTGTACCATTGTACAATGGGGCAAAGGGGGACAGGGACCCTGGCAGGGCATAGGGGCAGGGTGGGCAGAGCTCTGCCCTGCCCTGTGGGGGTGCATGCCAGACTCTCCCTGTGCCAGCCACCCTGGCTGGGAGGGCAGTGGTGAGGTCCTGGAGCCCCCTAAGTTGACTTAGAGTCGACTTAGGGCTACTCCACGTCTACTCTGGCTTAAGTCGACTTTCTAAAGTCGACTTAAGCCAAAAGTCGACTTAAAACTAGGTTTTATAAAGTCGACAACTTTTTTTAAGCAGCTGCTTAAGTCAACTTAAGGAAAGTGTAGTGTAGACGCAGAGTAAATTAAGTCGATTTAAGCAAGCTTAAGTCGACTTCATTTACAAGTGTAGATGCACCCCTAAAGAGCTCTCAGCATACAGCCCCTCAAATTCCTGTAAGTTCTAGACAATACACAGAAATTGTATATTTTCATAATTTCATCTCCCTGTTTGTAAGTTATATTACTTATATACAATTCCAAGGATGTACTATTGCTGTATTAGTTTATATACACATCATATTTCATTAAATTGTGGACTGACAAAAATGAGGTTTTCAACCCTATAGGGCCACAGTTTGTCTAAAATTTCCAAAAGGATCCATGCCTCCATTTGAATTTTTTAACAATCCACAATTGAAAAAACATTGAAAGCGACTTACAATATTAAAAACTACCTCCAGTATTATGAGCGCAGTTGTATTGACTTAAAAACGTACCTACCTAATTGCACCTGTAGATCCAATAGCTGTCTATTGCAGCCTCCTTTAATTGTGAGTGCAATATTTGAGGCCACGTTAAAAATCAGTGCGAGTATGTGTTAAAACTTTTACTGAATGTGCAAACCACTAATAATACAAAAATAAGACTATTCCTAGATTTAAAAAAAATACTGAGAGGTAACTACTTCTCTGCCAATGATTGGAGCACTTTTTACTTTTTTAAAAATAATTTTGATGAAGAATACAATTAACTCGTGTGTGTGTGTGTGTGTGTGTGTGTGTGTGTGTGTGTGTGTGTGT